>JAUJYV010002775.1:0-11630 GCA_033995625.1 Ophyiulus pilosus | reverse complement strand
TCTGATTCTCCCATCCTCTCTGATTCTCCCATCCTCTCTGATTCTCCCATCCTCTCTGATTCTCCCATCCTCTCTGATTCTCTCATCGTCTCATCCTCCCATTCTCCCGTTCTCGGCGATGTATGAAGGCAAAATGCCATAGACGTGTGCATTATGTAGTCGGTCAATATAATCGCGAATGCACTGACCCGAACCCTACTGTTTGTAAACAAATAAATGTAAGAAAATTCATTGACATTTTTCAATGTATCAAACATAAAAGTCAATTTTGCAAACCACATCATTTTTCAATGTAGCAAACATAAGAATGAGTTTTGCAAACCGCATCACGCTATTGAATTTTCTCCGCAACTGGAACCTCCATTTTTCTATGTTGGCATTATTCTGTATTACGGAAGTTTACCACAGACTCGCCCAAGTGATTCAAATGTGGTTAAAATGGTTCTTGGGGGACCCGTACGAACCATTGTTTTCTTACACAAAAAAAATATATAAAATTCTTCCGCATACGAGGCTTTTTGTATACTTGTCGAATACTTGGAGATAGTCCCGACGCCATCTTAATTCGGTGCGCGTTGTTCCATGTCTAGTTTTCTTTTGTCACTGACGTCATCGTTCGTCTACTTCCCGGCGCGTTCACATCGTTTCCAATTTATTTATTGTTTGATTCTCGTCTTTTTTTTAATCCGTTGTCCGTTCACATCATTTTCGCCGGGGAAAACAGAGGCGTGCAACGTTGCCAAATTTTGATAAAAATCGCTCGATTCCCTGCATCCTCTTCCGCGTACAAAAGAGACAGCGGGAAGTTGGGGTTTTTGGAAAATATATCTATCATGTCGGATATTTAATTTGGAACGGGAGGAGGTGGGGGTGTGGGGAAAGTGTTTTCCCAAAAAGAGGTGGGATTACGTTGAAGAGGGGGTAATTGCATCATCTCGCTTTTTTGCTTGTTCAGCATCGCCGTCGTGCCTCTTGCCTCCATTAGTCTTTGTCAGCTTTTAATCAATAGAAATCCTCCGGTTTAAGGAAAGCAAGACCACAAGAAGGATTTTCGATCGGGTATCTACTTGTTTCGTAGAAGGGTGTTGGTTTTTTTTAAGGTGATTTTCGGTGCCAATGTCATTGCTCTTTCTCGAGCACTTCACTTCTCATTAACATCGTGGAGTGATTAACTTGATTACGCATCCCCTTCTTCTTCCTTACTGCAGTGGTTAACGTTCATAAACACCGTAATATGGCAACTACTTAATTGGAAATCACTTTAATTGAACATGCATTTAGCACTTTCTGAGTAACGAGGGTTTGGAAATCTCGAGAGTCTCGGTTAATTTCGCTGCCTTTGAACGGTCGTTAAGGACCCCACAGGGTATAATTATGATAATATATTAACCCTGTCGTAATTTTTAATGTGCATCTTAAAACACGGGCAGTTTTAACGTTTAGGAAAGCGGTGTAAGTTTACACCGTAATTTGAATTTAATATGATCGGAGGTCTGGATTTTCGTTATGTTTTTTTAAAAGTTTTTGCAAAATGTATTTAAATTCAGTTAAATTTCTTCAATTACAATTTGTAATTGCATTATTGATTGTTTATTATAGAAGGATGATATCAGTTTATAATAACAGTTTAGTTCTTCTATAAATACTGTCATCAACAAAAAATGACTATTTCTAAGTTCATTTATATAATATTGTACGTTTTATAGCATCATCAGCTCCATGTTTGTGTCTCTGATAAACGATTTCAGTTTCCAGACATTGATGCAATCGACCACATGTTAATAGTTGATTGAAAGTAGATTATCCAACATTAAAAAGTTTATTGCCCATAGATTAATTTTAGGAAGATTGCTTTGAGAAAACCCTAAATTGGACTGGGAACAAATGCAAGCTGTATTCCATATATCTCACTATTTTACTATTGTGGTGTCTCAAATTATATGGGCAACTTATTGTACTTGACTGTTGACTACAAATTGGCCACATTACTTCAACATAATTGTTTACACGGTGGTGCATTCCAGGAATCGTTAGGTGGCGCTAGGCTTTCTTACTGCCTGGAACTGGCTCGCCAAAACTTTACGAAATCAATATATAGATGTTGTATTTTCTTCCATGTTTATCTCCATCCAGAAACTGTAAGCAGGTCATTGCCCTCATTTTCTTCCTTTTGAGCTTCTTGTTTAGGTTTGGCGGGACTGTTGGTTGGAGCATTTTGTCCTTTTTTAAGCATAGTTTTTATTATCTCCCTAAGCGCAAATGCTTAGTACTCTGATAGACTTTTGTTTTATTGCTTCCACTCGCATCATTTTATGATTTCCAAATGCGCTTCTGTCACATTTGCCTCATATATTTTTCAAATGTCGAAATCTGGGGTTTTCATATCAACCATCATCTGTCTATCTTGTGGCATTATCGTATTTCCCACAGCGCTCTGGTTTTTTTGTTTGGTTTTTTATCAATCTCATTCCGTTTTCCTGTTTTGAGTTTTCCGCTTAATTAAGCAGTTTAGTTGAAATTACTTTTGTCTGCTGTTTAACAGCCATCGTTGAAACTCATTTCGTATTACATTATATCGGCGTCTGTTCTCTTTTTAAACTGATAATGGGAGCTACAGTTTACCATTTAGCTAACAGGATTTGTGCATAAATAATTCGTTGAATGATGCTGCGTTTGACATCTGAAAAGCCTAATAATCAATATAGAGTATGGGTAATCACTAGCATACATAATCATTTTCAAGATATTAAACACTGATGTACCCTGCAGGCAATTAATCTTCCATAAACATGAGAATTTGAAAGCGCGGCCATTGACTTTGGCGCCAATAACTAAAAAAATACATTCTTTTTTGTATCCGTAAACTCTTAAAGTCGTTATTAAGACAACATAAGCCTCAAGTAGAAAACATCCTCTATAACATTGCATAGAACAGCCAGATGTAGTATATTTGTTTAATTTGGCTCATCTTACCCTCGTGAGGATTACCACTTGTTTCCTTCTTCCTTTTATCAAGTTAACTTTAGCATCATATTGTGTTTCTATAAAACCTTTTCGAAGCAGAACAGAAATGTCGTGGGCAGTGATTGTCTGGCCTCTAGTCAATGATAATGTAGGAAGACAGAACTCTATCTTGGTAATTGAGATTATTAATTTCCCTTAGTTGAACAAGGCAATAAACTACATATCTGATAGGTTGGATCTGTGAATGCTTTCCATATCTTGCATCTCGATGTCTTTGCGTCCATTGTTTAATGAAATGTTTTATAAAGCGTGATAGCACGGGATTTTTTAATCTTTCTAAACATTTGGTTCCTCTTAAATAAATGTAAATAAGATTCTGTTTCGTCTTAGGATTAGGATTTATTTAGCAAAATATTAAGATCTTAAGCAAGTACTTATGAATTCATAAAGCAGGATATTAGGAAAATATTTCATCTTTTTTTCTTGGGTATGTAGAAGAAAGTCTTCTTTACTGTCAAAGGGTATAAGCCTAGCTACTGTCATTGAATAAATCAGGATTAAGACTCTGGAGCCAGTGTAATCATACACGAAAGTAAAATGTATTTCCAGCATCTGTTTGCAAATTTTCACTTACAATTCACAGACGTTATTTATTAAAATAATAGAAAAATGCATATGCGAATATAACAGGAAATGAAATCTGACTACTGATTACATTGGCTGCCCTCATATTTTGCCTTTATACGGAATTGCAGGCTGATCATTATTTATGAGACCGGACGGGTTTTTTTTTGTTTGTTTACAAGGATTCGATTTTTTTTTCTCCGTAGACCAGCTTACATAACGTTGCTTATATATTATTCCGTTACGTCTTGGTTGCTTATTTGTTGCTCCATCAGGAACCTTGAACACAATGGGGATTCTTTCATTCAGTTTTCGTTTTCTTCCTGTATCCATTCCTACATCTTTTCTTCTAGAAAAGTCTTCCTCGGGAGCAATGATCTCTTTTGCTGTATCTTATGTGTTTTTTTCTGATCCGATTCCCAAATCAAATACCTCAACCGCGAAATCCATCGCCAACAATCGCATCTGAATAATAAAAAAAATCCTCTTGCTAAAGGGGGTCTTTTTTCACACCCTCCCCCATTGAGCTTCTCCGAAATTCTGCACTTCCCCATTGGTTACTATCTTTAGATATAAAGATTCGAGTCAAAATTTATGGATTGAATTAATATGTATACCTCTTGGATAATAATACCGTTAGACCTCCAGGCAAGGCTGCGGCCCTAGGGGAATTCCCTAGCCTCTGTTGCAATACGGAAGCAGTTGAAATTGCCGAATCTAATTTTCAGTTTTGTCAAAGGTCGTGGCAGCAACGAGTCTGTCGAAATTGAGGTTTACTGATGAGTGGCAGGTCTTATTAAGAAGCTGTAGTTTTTCAATTTTTTTATCCCCCGAGTTAATGTAAATTATATTGTTCCATTCTCTTAGTATTTGATTATAGGATGTTTATGCTTTCATGAGCATCTCCATATATTACGAGACGGAAATAGAGGTTCGAGGAATTTTACTTCGATGTGATGTCTGTGTGTTTCTGACATCCATTTAGATATGAAATATTGAAAGTGCAACTTAATTATAGGGAAGTAGGCTGCAAATTTTAGCTTTATAGTTTTATATATCATGGAAAAACGTCTAGGAATTGATTAAATTCTCAATCCAAAACTTCAAACTGATGTAATATTTATTAATTTTGATTTAAAGGTTATTGGAGGAGCATAACAACATGCTGGTATACAAACACGGATATCTATTTAATATATTTGCATATGTTCTGTTATATTACGAAGGAGTAAGCATGCAGACTTTACATTTTCCAAATCGTGAAGAAAAAACATACATCCATCTTTTACATATACTAGCTTTTGATTGTGCTATTTTATTTGTTAAATGGCAATGTGCTATTTGTAGTTTTAAATTTTAAAATATTTAGCGTTTCCAGATTTCAAAAAGTAACTACATTTTTGCCAAAAAAATTGTTTTGAAATTATTCATGAAGATTTAACCCGTGTGTAATATCGGAATTGTTTGCTTACTTTAAGAGCACGTTTAAGTGCAACGGTACCTATGATGCTTTGAGCATAAACAGTCTTGGTACAATTTTCTACAAGTAGGTTATGCAATATGACAACCTGTGTCTTAAACCATGTTGTTTTCAAAAAGGGGTGACGGTTTTTGCTCTACAAATTAGATTTTGTTTTGCATTTAGAAATGTGCTTGTGTATAGCGAATTCGTGAAAGCCATGTGCAAATACAGAATACAATTAACCTAATAATATTTCCTACTAAATTTGGGGCAGCTACCAAACATACAGATTTCCAAAAATAAAGCCAGTATAGTCTGCATTAGCGGTTTCATTCATTACATAGCGTTCTAATATATTCCTTCACACATTTCTATTTCGCCTTCACTTTCATCAGTTTTTCAAGCTTTTATTCTTGACATTGTTTTTTTCCACCCTGTTTTATATAGTAAATTCCGCGGCCTTCAACTATTTAAACAGTTGGAATTGGCTGAAACTGAAAACACCACATAAATCCTACTCTCTCGCTCTCTGATAATAGCACTTTGTTTAATCATATGCAAATTTCATATTAAATATGTACGCCTAATCTGGTTTGCCTCTGCAAAATCCATCCTCGTTGCCGTTATTGCACTTTTCAATTTAAGACAAGTACTTGTTTAGTTTTTTTTGTCAATGCCAGTTTGAGGGATGCGTAACCGCCATATGCTTATTGCGTGCCCTATGAAAATCTGGGCCAAAGGCATTCAAAATTGGAGAATGATAAAATGATGATGAACAGGCGCGAAGGAGGACGGCTTCGAGGTATCCATCTAATCCATGAGTTTTCCTTAGAAACTCATTTTTCTTCTTTTTTTTTTTAATACAAAAATGTTCGAAATTTGGGTCAAATTCAGGATGGTAATCTTCGACAGTCAGATTGGGTATTTGTCTAGGTATTCTTCTGAAATTTGTTTACATCAGCTTTAGCAGGTATTAACATGGTGAAAACAGACGTGAATCCTCATTTTCGAATAACCTGGATGATTAACCTACATCGAGACTTTTAAACCTTGCGGCCTAGTTCAAACTAAGCACTTCTTTAAAAGGGCCCATAAAATGAAAAAGACGACTTGCGATTGCCCAGCAAGCTATGTTTCCATCCTATATTTCGAAAGGGTGGTTTTTAATTAGAAAAAAAATATATGCAAATTGTGCAGAATGCACGTAAACACCACTTTTTTGAAAAACTGAGATCTCAGGATAGGATTTGGGTCACTTATTTGAATATTTAGGATATAAATTTATTCGAATTAGTTATGGATATAGGTTAAAATCAAAGAATTTGGCTGATTGTAACTTGGTGAATACTTGAGTGCCGGTGAAATCTAAAGTTGAAGTATCTAAACTTTCATCTACGAATGATCTATATATACGTATCTACGTTATTGTATGATGGTTCAATCTACGCTGTTTCATCATGCTTCTTGTCTGGGATGTTCTATGAATCCAACGCACCTATTAATTAGTAAAGTTAAATTGGAACAGTGAAAGAATTTAATGACTTAAGTCCATTTTTACCTTATAATGTCATTAAAGTGTGAAATTAAGACTACTTAATTTTGATACAATACGTATTCGGGGATTGATAAGGAAAGTTCATATTAACTTAGAAATTTTAACTAAAAATTAGCAACTTTTTAAGCTTTTCCACTAATAATAAAATCATTTATAATACTTAACCCACATACGTTTGGCTCTATAAAAACAGGAAAGGAAAACTATAGATGCATATATATATATTTTCACGCAATATTGTCATTGAAAAGCTCGTAATCCTCTCCTTTTTAAAGAGATTAATATTTTATTGTTGGCTGGATTTACCTCATGACAACTTTTGCCCAAGGCTATGTCAATATTATTGTCTTTTTGTGGCCTTCTTCGTGATTTCCGTCATTAAACTGACTTAAAACCTATAAAATAGTTTAAAGCGTCAACCTTTACTGGGTAATTTTACCTGCCACAACTTTTTTTATCTGCCATTAAGCGATTCATCCTTGATAAGGTTTAATACCGCCATTAGATAAATACAGTGCTGCATCGTTCGGCTTATATAAGGACCATTTGCAGCGGTGACACGTTCGCGGATATATAACAGCTATACTTTAAAGAAAATCTTCAAAATATCTTGGTAGTAAAGTTAAAATTGTAATTAACCCTTTGAAATAGTGTTATTTGGTTCAAGTATTTTTTGTCTTAATGAACCAACACTTAATTCTCAACCTCAGAATTATCTGTGCGTATTCTGTAAGCGTGAAACTAAGTCAAATTAGTCATAAAGTATCGCTTAGTACTTAGATTCAACGGACCATGCATACTTTTAACATTTAATAAAAATGACAGGCAATCATGCATAGCACTGATGCACTGATGCAAAAACAACCAACACTTTACACGGAAATAACATATATTAACGAATTGCATCTGCCTCATCTATTTAACATTAAGGTTTTGCAACATTTCGGAATATTAGCGTTATCTGAATCCAAAAGTTGCTTTTAAACGCTTATGACGTTTAGCTTTTCCTTATGTTGGCAAAAGATTCCTACTAAGTGGGATGATCCTGTGTTTTGATATCGCCCTTAAAACACCATAAAACCAGTTGACGGAAGTTGAAATGTGAGAACGTGCGTGAGCCTTACGTTTAAATTAAAATTTAACGATAGACCAAGTCGGCATTAACCTAGTTAAAGACTTAATTCGTGGCCTCAATTTTATTCGCACTAATTGAATGCTTTCTTTATGTTATACCCTTTCTCCATTTCTGTCCTGTAAATTAACGGTTTTTTCATTTCGGTTTTCATTTATTCTACTAGTATGTGTAATTAAGCGTACTATTTTCTGCGTAGGAAATACGTCACATCTAACCCTTGCTGGCCACCATTTCGATTTTTTTAATTGAAGAATAATTCAATATTTGTCATCTTAAATATCGCGAGCCGACATTTATTGCCACTCATTCATGACTATTCATTGCGAATTTGCAATTAAGATAGCAATTGGAAGTGACACTTGTTTCGTTTGGGGATAGCAAAACCTGCGATTTCAACCTTGATTTGATTTTTAACGAAATTGACAAGTAGGATGCAGGATAAGTTTTTTTCAGTTGAAAACTATAAAAAAAGTATATAAAACAATTGAGAATACCGGATGAAGTATGTTTTATTGAACCTGTTTCTAATCGAAAATTTACATTTTACTCATCATTGGATTCTTAGACACCCTTGGAAGTTGTTGAAAACATGAACGTGACCTTTTCCTTCGATACAATGCCTAGAATATCATTTAATCATACTATTAGTGCAATCGATATAATTTTTCTCACTACCACCAATTGTAAGAAATTGCCCTAATTGGACAGATTGCGTCTGTAGGGAACAGTGTAATGACCGAAAATTACCGTAAGCCTCGCGTCTGGTCTCTGATTGATTGACTTTTATTCAGCTGATGATCTAATAATATGGACTTGCCGCTGCACTGTTTATTGTAACAGTACTTTGGTGTTATATTTCCATCATGTTCTGGGGCAACATCATAATTGCAGGTAGAAATTAAAATGGGCGTTAAAATCACTTTATCACAAATACAAGCAATGTTAAAAATTATATTGGTATATTCCATATTCCCGTTCAACTCCATCTGGTGGCGTGTGGATAGGGCCCTTTTATATTTTTAAGAAAATGTCATGTTAAAGGCTCACACGCCACTAGGTGGTGCTGAAACGGAATACGACTAATTGGGTCACAAATGTTAGTGCGAAATTTGTTCGATGTCTTTTTTTTGTAGACATACAGTAAATTCAAAGTCAAAATTATTAATAAGAAACCATTGATTAAAATCAGCATAACGGTTTCAAATTTTTGATTTAAGGATTGCCAGACACCCTGTAACAGTAGGCTAGTAAGTATCCCTTGTCCAAGATGAACTATGGACTAGTTTGAGATTCAGTGAGTGATGTGGTATCCAGCATCCCTCGTCATCCTTGGAGTATATGTTTCAGGGAGGCATAGCTGCCATTTCCCCTTCTCCCCTACGTAATCTTATGTCGTCTGAGGAGTTGTTACGTCAACCTGATTGCTGCTTTAGCACGTCAACCCGCGGAATGCGGAAAAAAAGGAAGGGATAAAGAGGAGAAGGGGTAAAATCAACCGAAAAGGTCAATGCCCCTCCATTGCACTTCTTCCTGTATTGCTAAAGCAAACATCACTGACGTCTCAACGTCAGGAAGAGTCTCAAGTGAGTGGGGATTGAAGCCTGGGCTTGCTTATACGACACAAAAATTGTAAATGTGATTAATAAAAAGGAAAACTTGATTATGGGAACTTGGTTCCTACTTCCCTTTGGATCTGTTGCTCCAAGTCGAGATTAAATGTCGTTTAATGTAATTTAGCGCCTTCTAAGTTAGCTCCGCTACAAGGAATATCGATTTGACTGCACAGCCAACAGGCCCTAAGTTTTATGTAAAGCGGAATTTACTATGGTTGCTAATACAGAAACTATGTTAGAAAAATCTCGGTGTAATCCCCTGGCGTGGCCCTGCACTTACTTGGTCCGGATGGATTCTAATTAAGCATTGCTTATTTGGGAGGTGTCATCAACCCTTCTTGAGCCTACGGAAGTTAAATAAGGCTAGTTCCTGCCAACGCCCATCTGCTTATTAATATTTACTAGGAAATCTGGGGAAAATATGATATTTTCTTAAGTAGCCATCGTCTGGTGGTGCTTTAAGGTCAGGGCTGAGATTGATAAACTCTTAAGGTCATTGGCACGTGCAGAAAACAGTCGAAATTAGCTAAGAAATACCGAAAATGTTGAGAAAATTGAGTTTGGTAAATTACATTACTCGTTGGGGAGATTACTTATTTTATATAACAGAATTTACGAACTGAATTTAGTGGTATGTAGTAAGTTTTTTAAAGTAATTTGTAAATTTTGAAAACCACCATTTCGAAAAAAACGTCACTAATGAAAGTTACTGAAAGTTAACAACACATGTACGAGATAAATAAATGCACTCTGAAATCAAGCACGATACAAAACTAGTATACCTAATGCTTTTTATTATGTTTATCCTTCTCAAATGCCCCTTCCGAAAATGATGTTAAAGCTCTTGACCCCAACCACAAACTGCTCATTCATGTTTGCCTTATCCACGTTATCTTTCTCTGTTTATTCTTGTAATCTTTGAAGAAATTTTCTATTTGATCTCTTAAAGGTAGTTTTCCCAAAAGATTTTCCGCATGAAGGAGCATTATTGTTTTCATTAATAAATGACAAACCTTGATTAGAAAAGGGAGAATTGGTAAATTGGTTCGGCAAGAATTATATACAAACAGTATTTTTCAACATTCGTATGTATTTATAGGTTTTTGAAGATAGGTAACCCTATTTTTGTTTAGCTTTTAATAAAGCATGGAGTTCGTTGATTTTTTTGTTTAGTTCTGTATTTCCATCCCTGGCCATTGAACCCATTTCAATTCCTCGAAATTTCTCTGATATCTCTCTCTTTCTCTAATTGCTACGTCGACTAAATTTTTCATGCAAATGATGCGAATTATTCGCTAGAATTTCTTTCATTCTTTTGATTAATGCTTTAATAAATCGAGCTTGCTTTTCTTTGACTGTTTGTCAAATTACTCAAATGGCATGTGGACCTTTATGCAACCGATTTATTTTAGATTAAAGGAAACCTTTTTCACTTAATTTGCATTATTCAAATATGATGTAATATTAATTACGGTGTAGGCTTATTATTCTGTATTACATTATGGAATTATATGTAGTTCACCCAAATATCAATGTTTACGGTGTAACTGCATACGGTAAAATCCGTGACGATAATTTAATATTACGCTTATGTAGGCTTTCAACAAGTCAGTTTGATTTGCCAAAACCATAAGTTAACGTTGTGTTTTGATTTTTCTTGGTTGATAAAAATAACATTGGCAGTCAGTGACTGTTATTTAAAAATATTTACAGCATATGGAATGCAACACAGTAACTGTTTTTTTGGAGCAAATCCTTCGCAGTACTTGTGTTTGGGTTTCAGAAATGGGGAAACGATTAATCTCATTGTTTATGAATAATCTTCTACATTTTAAAATAGATACTCCAAACACATTTAGTTCTAATACCACAATATTTGAGTACTCTATTTTTCGAGAAATCTAAAAGTTATGCAAATGTTCAAAAAGCCATTTCAATGTGCCAACTAACTTTTGGCTTACTCTTGATGATTTTTTTTTATCCTATTTTTCTTTCATCCGTTATGACTTTTACGGTCATCATAAAACTTGTGCGTTATAAATTCACAGTACATTTGGATAGTCCGAATGCTTCCCTGAATGCGTGTTATTTCCCCTACGTTTCACCTAATTTGGTTTCCTTTATTTAATTCTCAATTGTATCGCTTGCAATAACACGTGATGTAATAAGTGTATGCAAGTTATTGAGTTCGCCAGCATAAGCCTTTCAACCCTATCTTTTCATATATCGCACACAGTATTAATCATCTGCATATATTTGTAAACTCACAATTCATGT
>JAUJYV010002774.1:0-11631 GCA_033995625.1 Ophyiulus pilosus | reverse complement strand
AAAAAAAAGCTTGAAAGTCTAAAAAAAAGGTAGTCGATCTATCCGAGTGGTCACACCAGACCAACAAAACAATAAAATTGGGCACGGAAATAATAAAGTCTGGCCTCGCGTCAACAACAAAACAGCAGCATTTTGCCGCTAATTTAAAAACGAGGAAATCGAAATTATCAAATTAGCGCACGACGAATGAGCGCGGATCGTCGTAATCACGAAACGGCTAAAATAGGGAATATGGGACGAGAGGTGACGTCATGCAGCGCCACCTGTCTAGTACGAATCACCACACCGAAAGCGTCCAAGAAGCGCGGTGACCTCACCGTGCCAACCTCGGAGGAAAGGGTAAATTGTAGACAGCCCCAATATGGCCAACCACCAAGAAATTTCAAAGCACCGAGATGGATCGCAGTTCCAAGATGGCTGTCGACGTCCATAACAACAAGATACTTGCCTAGCAGACAAATTCGCAGTACCAAAAACGGAATTCCAACATTCAAATCCACTGATGGTGGTTGTCCAGAAACAATAATATTCGCTGTAACAAAGCTGAAAATAAAGCGCCATATTACCAAGATGGCTGCCCAGAAGCAAAATTCTAGTAGTAAGATAGTAGCTTTAGATCTAAATTTATGATATCAAGACTGCCATCCGGTATTCAATCTTCATTTTACAGGGTTCCAGTAAAAGTACTGGACAAAAATCAGCATATTTCAAGGATTTCAAGGACTCATCCCACGACCGACAACCACAATATTTTTCCACAAATTGTCTAGAGGAAAATTCAAGCAGAAACCGGAATTTCCAGCAGAAAAATTCAAGCACATTTCCTAATTTTCAAGGCTGGTGGTCATCCCGTTTTATTCATACAAAAATCGACACAGTTCCTTATAAAGTTAACACGTGTATGTCGTATTCAGAAAACAGCCCTCGAGAGTCTCAAGATGGCCGTCTAAGTGGAAACTTGGCTTGAGAACCGTAACAAAGGCGGCCGTGCAACCCAACACATTATCACCGCCGAACGTTCAGCTTCACAAATCGAACTTTGGCTTTCTTTGTGCAGCTGATTTGCACAATAGAAGGGCACAAACAAAGGGGCAGGAGTCGATCGCGAGCAGCTGCGGCGGAAAAGCGCGTTCACCGCTGTCACAGGTGGGCGCTACGTGCGTCATTCGCCGCATTTACGGAGGGAAAAAAAACATGGGTAGAAAATTAAAACGTTCATTTACGACCTATTTAGTTTCGAATTCGCGTCGCCCTGGCAACCAGCACAATAGGCCCCAATCGCTACTGACTGACACGCATCCACTTCATCGAGAAATCGCCGAATTGCGTTTGGCAAATCCTCTACAAACATCCGTGTCAATGACTGTGACAACAGCAGACAGCCACAGGTGGCGGTATCCAGGAGTTCCAACATGGCGTATGTGTCCAAATAGTACAAATACAATATTACTCGCAAAATTAAAAATACATTTTCGATTCCAGACAATAAAAACCTTTAACAAATTCATATTTTTGGATATTTTTGCATAGAAACTTGGAGGAAAATGCACACGTGTTACGACGATATAAAAGAGTTTTAACAAAGTGTCTTCCAAATTGGAGAATAATTCAAATTCCCGCCCAAAAAAAAACTATCCTAATTTCGATTTCAGGCAGGTTGTTTAAAAAACGAATCTTATTTAACATTTGCGTCTAAAAATATTAATTACGAACACATTGAGATCTCGAGAAACGTTAACGACCAGAACGAATTACTTAAAAACAGCACAAAAAATTACATTCGTCCAACTCCGAAGTATAGCACATTCCGGTGTTATCATTCTAAATTTCTAATTAAGAAAATCGGTGAACCAATTTAGAACGGCAGATGGTGGCAACATTTCACCGAAATCTGGATCCCGACTGTATGCGGTTAGTTAAAAATGAATTCGCTACGTAGGCGTTTTCTGACAGAGCATATAGCTAAATAAAGCATGCATTTTGACACGAGGGGCATCCCAGTCCACCCTGGTCTCAACTGTGGACAAGCGGCACGATCCAGCTAAGCAAATTGCACCGATGAATAATTAATTCCCAGGCTCATCCTTTATTAACAGCCATAAGCGCTGAATCCGACTAAATCGCCTACGTAAATAATTTGCGAGGCGAACGCAAAACTCGAAACCCAAGTCGGTTAAGACCAGATCGATTTTACCTCCCAGTATGACCTGCGCTGAACCCACATCGGGATTCTCGAATGCCTTGCGAGCACGCAACTACAACATAACATGTGTGGGTGTAAAGTAGTCTCCGAAATCTAACTGAGTGACGTTTGTCCAATATATTACAAGTCAAGAAGGAGTTGTTGCCATGGTTGTTACGTTTTATGGAGAATTTCATTCTCGTTTGCCCATAAGCCACTTCATTAACGCCATGAACGCGCTCTTAAAAACCTCCAAACAATGGAAATTAGCGTCATAAAACCAACAATCTACGACTATGTATATAAACATTAAGGGCAGAAAACTCACAAATTCCTAGTTCATTGCATATATTGTATATCTGAATTCTCAAAATGCAGACTAGAGAGTTTGAGCCAGCCAACGCCTTAACGTTAACCTTAACGTTAGAGGCGGGAAGGAAGAACCACGCATGCGCACACATGACGTTCAGTTAGTTCAGTCATTGGCTCCTCCCTTCCCGCCTCTAACGTTAAGGTTACCGTTAAGGCGTCGGCTAGCTCAATCTCTATTCTCTCTATTATAACACAGGATTCCCATAGAAAGGGGCACAGCGACCCGGCCAGCCGAACAGTGCAATTAACCGGTTTGTGCAATTATCCGGGTTTTGCTTAAATACGGTAATCCTGTCTCAAATGGCTTGATTAGCTACGGGAAACATTTATTGTCCCTAAACAAAACTTGAAGCCATCGAATTGGTTAAAACGACGAACATTTATAGTCAGTAAACATTGGAGACATCGACATCAGTTAAAGCAATACCATTATTTCAAATAATTGAGAATGTTTTTTCTAGAAAGTTGTTGCAGCCGACAGAACACAAAACTGTTCCTCCAGCGCGTCCACGTTGTTCAGATCTGCATTATTGTTCGCAAAATAAGCGCGGAGGACCGTCAGAGCTGCCAAAGCATCCTTGGGGCCGGGCAGAGGAAGCAGCAGCACTCGTTCCTGTGCTTCTTCTTCTTCCACGTCGTCAACGTTTCTGCGTACAAGGATTTTTTCTAGAATTTCCTCCGCAGTCAGCTCGCCGTAGCATTCCAAGTTGGCGTCGCATTCAACTAAATCGTTAAATACGTCTTCCGGAATATGCAACTGCATCCCTGCTTCTTCGATTTCCGGTTCTTCCTCGCCTTCCTCCTTTGAGAATCCCACCTTTCGGAAACAGTTCCGAATGGTGGTTGGCCTCACCAAGTTCCAAGACCGTTCGACCATTTTCAGCGCCTCAAATACATTGATGGTCTTTCCGAACTCCTGCAAACTGAGACCATTTTCCAGGGCAAACAGCTGCTTGAGCACGATCTGCTGCCTATAATAGACCTTGAACGAACGAATGATTCCTTGATCGAGGGGTTGGATAAGAGACGTCATGTTGGCTGGAAAAAAACGAATTTTGACGTTCTTCAGCACGACACCATCCTCCAGTTTGTGGCAAGCCGCATTGTCGACGAAAAGGAGAACCTTCCTTTCTTGCATCATCATTCTGCTATCGAAATCCAGCAATATCTTGGTCCACGAGGCTTCGGTCATCCACGCTTTCGCGTTGGCGTAGTAGGGCACTGGAAGTTTCTTTCCTCTGAAGCAGTGCGGCTGCTTCGATCGTCCGATGACGAACACATGCTTATCCGAACCATCCATGTTGCAGAGAAAGAGCGCCGTCAGTCGATCTTTCTGCGTTTTTCCCACTTCCGGTTTCTGTCCTCGAGCGGCGAACGTCCCATTGGGAAGCGCTTTGTAGAACAGGCCGGCTTCGTCTGCGTTGTAGACATCTTTGGGATCGTAGTCCGCCAATAACGCGGGCAGTACGTTAGTGATCCATTCGGCACCACAGGCCTGATCAGCTGCACCTTTCTCGTCTTGGACCTTGTGAAAGCTGACGTTTTCTTTCGTTTTCCATCTACACAGCCAGCCATTGCTTGGTTTGAAATCGTGAAAGTCCAGCATTTGGGCAAATTTCTTGGCCTCTTCAATAATCATTGGGCCGTTAATAGCAGCGTTCTTCGCCCTCATTTGTCGAAACCAAATGGTCACAGCCTCATCAACTTTGTCATACTTTCCTTTTCGCATTCGCTTCATCGCGGTATTTCCATTTTCAAGGGCGATGTTTCTGATTTTCCCTTCCTGTTGCACAATACGTACAATCGTAGACAAATCGCAGCCGTAATCCACTGCCAGTTCTTTTCTAGTTTTGCTTTTCGACTGCAGCAAGTTCAGAATTTCAAGTTTCTGATCGATGTTTAGAGACACGCATTTTCTTTTCTGAGTAGACATTTTCTCTTACTCTCTCCAAACTCTCTCAGATAGAAACAGCGTACAGCAGCAGTCTAATGGCACAGGGTGTACAGGTGTGCAAACAGCCGCACTATTTTAAGTGGCACTTAATTGGGTGGGCCAACTCAATGTGCAAATATCCGGTCACAAGTTCATACAAAGGTTGCACACGGGACGTGTACAATATGTGCAATTATCCGGTTTGTGCTATATCCGGGTTGCAATAATCCGATTACACGTCATCTACAAAACACAGGGAATGGCGACTGTGCAATTAAGCGGGGGTCGACTGCACAATGCATATAAACCACCAGCTCATCATAGCCGGCACAAGCCCGAGCAGCCTCGTCTCGTGGCGCCATCTCTGCGCCCATTTCAGCAACTCGTCCCCGCCTATCTCCGGGGTTTAAATACCCGAACCAGACAATGGCGGGCAATGGCCGTTAAGAGAGGGGCATGTCTTCCACACGGATTCGAGACACCGCATCGCGTATACATCGTGCATACTCGTGACAAACCAAAAAAATGCAATTCTTACCTGCGAGAATTCGTTCCTTGTCTAAAGTATCCGCAATCCAGCGTTGCAATAGCTAAACAAACAGGCACAAACGCGAAACACCGGCAAAGTATCGAACAACAGCGAGCAGCGTTTCAAAGCACTGGGCAGACAAATCCGAAACTGGCGACGAAACAAAATTTCCCAACCCGTGTCAGGTAGCTCCGCGTCTCCCGAGGAAACTTGCCGACCGAACTGTCGTTGATAGAGGCCGCGATGTCGCGTATTTTCCGGCGATTTTCACGAAATTCCGACGAGCCCGCAAAATCACCGACGCCGAACAAACATGTCTGACGCTTTCGTTCGATTCCCGCCAACAGTAATGGCCGCGTCCGGAGCCGGCAGCCGACACGAATTAAGCCGAAGTCGACTCTGACGTCACAGATGGATGACATCTGCATAATATCCATAAACGTACAGACGACATAAAAATATAAGAACACTATTAATGAGGGGGCCAACCGTAAATTAGCACAAATAAAAAGCGTTGATTGATTAAAATACGAAACATAAAAAAATGGTACGCCTCTTGCATTTTTAATTTTGATTCGTATTTATATTCTATTGCCTTTTATGGTCGGCTTACATTCTCTCTTATGTCGACACAGTTCCAATATAAAAACGTAGTTAATCAGCTTATATTAAACAAGTTGTAAGCTGTCAGCTTACTTTCACAATTACAAAGCAGAAGCGCCGTTTGCGTAGGGGGCGACACAATCCGTCTACCGTGACGTCAAGTAGTAGTAACAAAAAAAAAAAAAGTCTGGAACACTCGTTAATGCCCGAAATTTTGGCCCTTATTTTCTGTCAATTATCTTGGTGTTCGGTTTTTGTCATCGCCGAAGATTGCCCGAAAAGTCGGCTTCGAGCTATGAAATTGCTACCGAGGTTCTAAAGCGATGGGCAGCAGCAGTTCGAGAGCCGTGAAGAGGATCTCCGCACTCTTCTCCAATGGGGGCACAACCGATGAGGATGACGAGGATGGCCAAAGGAGGCAAAAATCGATAGCTTCGCTGGCAACCCCTTTTGTTTTGACGAGATGGGGGTAAGAAACGACGATAGAAAGCGGTGGCTAAACGATAAAACCCAATGGTTTGTAAGCAGTTTGTCCTTAGAGACACGTGTATGTAGGCCTGCCAGAAAGCATGTTGCAATAGTACTTCAATTCCTGGGGGGTCGCTCATAAACGTGCGAACCTGTGGGTTCTTTGGAAACAACCTGCCGTACATTCCAGAATCCACACGTGAATTTATCTGTTACCATCACTTTTACAACAGTTCATGCTGCAAAATTGAGTTGCGCATTAAATGTTTCTCTGTGTTTAGTCATGTGTAGCCGGTAACCCAACTGGATTAGCTATTCCCCATGTAGTTGCTGGCCTACCACCTTTAAATATTGGTCGCGACAGTACCGGGACATGAAACAGCTGGGATGGAAACTACGTAACAAATGACCACACGCAAATTCTCACTTACCTCAATGTGCTTTTTCAGATCCATGTACGTTGACGAAGACGGAGACGTTGCTCACGAGTTCTACGTAGAATCCACCGACAACAGCCGCAAAACAGTCATGCAAAGAATTACGACAAATATAAAACCTCAGGTACGTCCCAACGCTCGTTATGACAATCCCTTCCGCGGCTAACGTTGCATCACCCACCTGTAACCCATCCCGTTTTTGTTTGGCTTAGGGCGAAGTGCCGTACGACTTTCCGAGGCTCCACGTCGACTTGCCCATCATCATTTGCGAAAGGTGAAAAAGTCGCCTCGCCATCCAGCACGTCGTTAGGACCGCTTACGTCGTTTGCATCGAACCTAGGAAAGCAAAAGAAAGGAAGCCGAGAGCCTTTAGCCAGCCGCACGCGAAGTCACATTTCCCCAATGTTCTTCCAAGCCCATCTGTGCAACCCGTTTGATGTAAATATTTGTGATATTGTCTCAACGTTTGCATCTCCGCTTCGTTAAAGCACCGGATTGATATTCCATCGACATTAAATATTTAATTATTACACAGTCATTGCTCACGGTCTTCCAATTTATTGGCAGTGAGTTAAAAAAAAAATGTACACGCTTGCTGGGTAGTAGTTGCTGATTGTCTCCACAATAAAAAGGTCGTGGGTCGTGCATGGTGGAGGTACGAGGGCAACTAGAGCTACGAGTGGGGGTTAGGAAAGATCGCACCTATATACACGTGTATACAAAGATCCATTCGGAACAGACTTCGCTGGATCTGTACGTTTCTCTAATCATTCGCTTGAAGTTTTAAATATTCTCTGAATGTGCTGCCGTACCGATGCAGTTAGCATGGTTAGGATTCGGGAACTGGCCCAGCCACACGTGTACGAGCAAATGACACGATGAGGATAATACAGCATGTTCTATAATAGTTAGGATTTGCAATACTGGGGTTGCCTCATCGAGGCTCGCACAACGGACCTGTAGAGAAGATCCATGTTGGCATGGCTAGGACAAGCTATAAGAGTTTGGATTTGGGAATCTTAGTCGGATTAAAGATTCGTACAGAATTCCAGGCGCATTTGCGTTGGATTGACTTGCGTCGAGAGCTCACGGAGCCCGGTAGGCCGAGGCGATTTCGATCGGATAAATACTCGTCATGGTGAATAGCTGCGGGACGACCCAACGTCATCTTGACGACACCCCCGAATTAAATTAATCACAGAAAGGTCGCTGCGCGCATACGATAAACTAAACTAGGGCCGGTGGTTAGGTGAACATTGCACGAAAGGTTTCTGTAGGACTGCTTCTCGGTGCAACGCGACCCCGCTAACAAAATAATACTACAGCTTAAGGGGCACGTGATACCATCCCAATTCCAAGAAAAAATATCCAGCGTATAACACCATTGAAACCAAACCAAGAAATGCACTAGCCGTGGTATTTCAAGAGACTAGTACGCTGAACTTAACGATATGATAACATGCCTGTCAATCTGGCCAATCGTTTGAAATTTACGAATTGACTTCAAGGCTAGCCATCGAGTTAACGACAGATTATTGGGATGGTGATGATTGTCCTCGACTTTTTTTTAGTGATTTTGCAGAAATTTGGGTCATTTTCTATGTGCAATGAAGGCAGATTAGATGAAAGGGCCTAAGGTTTCAACCCGCATGCTTGCGCAAAATGGCAGCAGTTGTTAGCAGTATTGCAGCATTATTTGCATATACTCTAACAACGTATCTGTTAAAAATGCGTAACCAATGCAATATTTGGCCAGTGTTCCGTCCGCATGCGAGCAAAAGGCTGAAACATTGAAGGTAGCTAGGGCAGGTCTCAATCTAATGTAACGCCACCATGCTTAACTCTACATAACTAATGCGGGTGACGTCACAAGATGATGGCCCAGCACTTTGTCAAGCAAGGTCTTTACCGGTATTGATTACCGTTACGTACGTCATAAACATTTATGGGCAGAACAGTAAATTTGGGCTTAGGTCCTTTGTACACTCAATATCGAGCCACTAAGCTTACCCACCCCTTCTAGCGGGACTAGTTCGACCTATGCTTAATCCGAAAACTAACCTCGTCACAAGAGGATGTCTTCCGAAATCCTGTGTTCGCACGCTAAGGAATCCTACCCAGAACTAAAGCACGCTCGTCCCGCGGCACGCAAATGGAATCACAGCATTCACCATTGAACCCTCGTCTGAGTGGCCTGCTCAGCTCCCGATTCTACATGTTGGTGAAGGGGTCCTCGTAAGTCTCTGGAAGCCTGGGGGACTCGCAGTTCTCCATGGCCTCCGTCAGCTTCTCCTGGATTTTCTTGTACTTCAGTCGCACCTGGTTTAGATATTCCTCCTCCTCGCGGTCCAGGATCCTCAGAAAGTTATTCAGTTCTGGCACGGTGAAAGCGTCCCACTGAAAAAAAAAAAGTGAAGGCGAGAAAAATTAACGAAGCGACTCTGGCAGTGCCCCAAATAGTCTTATTTTGTTCTTTCCGAATTTGAGCGACCTTGCGAGTCTTAAGTGAGATTTATACCTTAACGTTTTGCTAGAAAGCAAGACTGGCGTGCAAGATCTCACCCGAGGCCGCGGCAATTAACGCAACACCGTCGTGTTTTCTTGCACTTGTACAAGAACAACCCACTTTATAACAGAACCTTACGCTCTTATCCCTAACCGGAGGTTGGTTTGTTGGTTAAGGGTTTGTGACGGTTAATCCAGAGTTCAAACTGATCTCACGTTTATATTAAATGCCTTAGCAACATCCAGAATGCTTAAATCCTTCTTGACATTGTTATTTCAAACGTGCACTGCATTTGAAAGATCATTAAAACAAGTTGGTAAATATTAATAGTGGCTTATCTCAAATTTTAATTAGTCTAATCTGCAGTTAAAACCAGTGCTATGCCGCTCGTCATCATTCGCACCTATTAAAACCGGTTCTGGTCTCCTATTGGCTTAATCAAGTCTGACGAAACTGATGCATAATAAGATATAGAAACCAACCAAATTTATCCAATTAAAACAGCCTTGTTAATTATTGTTACTTAAGACAATTAGTTTGTCATTCTATGCCCTAATCATCAGTGTCCTAAAGATCTAGCAGTAACTGACCAATGCACTCACCAAAATATCTCCGGTGTCGTTCTCTTGAAGCACCAATTTTCGCTGCTTGATGCCATCGATGCCCCATGCCAGCACCAACCAGAGAGGCTTTTCGTCGTCCAGCATGCGTCTCAAGATGCCTGAAAAACAACGAGCGTGATCAATGATCACAAATCATCGCACCCATATGACGCTTCTTTCACCCAATGCTCCGATCCCCCATACCTTTCATGCTGCCCTCACACTCCCAGTACTTTTCGTAGAGGCAGAACTTGCGTGGGTTGTCCACCACTTTAAACTTTTGCAGCAGGGCTCTGATGAGCTCCTGCGTGGTTGTCTCGCTGGTCACGTGCAGGGCCTTGACCGTGTCGCGGGGCAGGTAGAAGGATGTCAGCGTCTTCTCGCTGTTGTCCTCTTCCTCGTAGATGATGTCGTAAATGGACGGAGGTCGAGTGCCTGCCAGGACGTTGATGGGTCGAGTGAGGTTCATGTGGACGCGGATGAAGCCGTGGAATGTCTTGCCATCGTTTTGCTGGCGGGGTTAAAGGACAAAATGAAATTTGGTAAAAGAGTAGAAAGGCCGGTTTCACGGGTCTCCGTTAAATGTCATGTTATCAAAAGGCTCATAAGCCACCAGGGGGTGCTGAACCGAACCAAGGCACCTCCGTAACATCAGAGTTTTCGGTTGCCAAGGTAAGATCGGTCCTAGTTATCTCTGATGGCTTACGTTAAGATTCCACCTTGCATAATTTTCCCGCTGTGAATTACTTATGTGCTAAGTGTTCCAGCCTTGCCGTGTTATTTAGACTCGCCAAAACGTTCTCCATCTGGCGGGTGACGAAAACTACAAACTATTGGCAAAATTTAACGGAGAGCCGTGCAACCAATGATTGTCGTGAACCATCCGCAGCCTTTGAAATCTCTGGTTCCGCTGTAGTATCTTACCATTTCCATTTCGTAGCCCAGTTCGGTGGAATTGTACTTATCAATCTTCTGCTTCAGCTCGAGGCCAATGAAGGGCGGCTCGGCAAACAGGGGCGAATCGAGATTCTGAAAGATTCAAAGGAAACGTTACCTTAGAAAGTTTCCAGATCGAGTGCCGATAAGCACGGCTTATAAATAACGGGGAAAGTTCCGTTTGCATCAGAGGACACCAAAAACTTTTCAAAGTCATTGCTATTTTTTACAGCTTTCTCAATCGCCAAGGTTTCTCACAAAAAATTTGGGGGCAGCATATGAATGAATCTTAACACCCAAGCGTGTTTATTGGCAGTTACAAGGACGTTTTGCAGATTTCTACGGGTCATCCAGCACAAAAACAGATTTTTAAGAACCGGATCTCGAAATCAAAAGAGTTATAAACTGCAGTAAAATCGTTTTAATTACGGGGACGACAACGTGAAATGTCGCAACGTTTAACAAAATCTAAGTGCCAAATCTTTACGAAAGTGGTTTAACGAGCAAAAACGTTTAGCATGCAGCTAGGAACAACCTCGAAAATAATTCATTAATTTATCGGCAACCTTGTGCAAAAAATGAAAACATACTTAAATTTCATAATTGTGAAACTATTTTCTTGTGTTTTTTCTAGAGGAACACTATTTTACAAGACACATACAAGAAAATTACTTTTTCCCCACATTTCCAAGTTAGAAACAAATAGTTCAACGGACTTGCAAAGTCTGGTTCCAATCTAATGCTTACCTCGCACTTTACTTCAAAAAACTCCTGTCCGAGCTCCGTGGTTTGCGTCTTGCAGTTCAGCGTGACCAAGCTGCTGCACTCTTGATGGCAAGTGTAATTACAATCTGTAGGAAATCAGGAAAAAAAAATACGGTTTTACACACGCCCTCTTTTAAACGATGGGAAAAAAAGCTCAAATTCTGAGAGAAAAAGCGAACAACAGGAACTCTGAAAGCCAAAACAGGAAACAAGAGATGAAAATGAAACCAACTCTGGGCGGAACCTGGCGATTCCTCGTACAGAAATGGGATCGTTGGACAGTCCGTTTCCAGAGATT
>JAUJYV010002773.1:0-11634 GCA_033995625.1 Ophyiulus pilosus | reverse complement strand
AAATGATGTGCTGGACTTGTGGGTAGATTTTTTTAAATATTGTAAGCCTCATGTCCCCTTTTCCGTGGAATCGCCCTATACTCACAACGTGAATATTACCATAATATAAAGATGTCAGTTAATTTAAACCTTTTCCCACGAAAAATAAACAAAAACAAGTCGGTCCCTAATTTGAGAGATAAATAAAAATAAAAACCACAATAAAATGATTATAAAAATTGCAGAAACTCAAGTTTTGGTCACCCCCAAATTACCCCACCCATGTCTGGGTTGTTGTCGAACTTGGCCTATAGTTATACGTATAAATGTTTGACATTCACATGAATAGTAATGAAGTCATGTAGGACCCATTTTATTAACAGCGGTATTAGTTCCTCCAGAGATAATAGTTTGACGACATTAGCGAAAACACAAAACAGGTGTCACAATAAAAAAATGGTCGTAATTTAGAATATGCTGAATTTATAATTTTCAGAAGTCACCAGAAAGAATATGACGGAAGTTATTCTCTCTAACCGGCTGAAAAAGCTCCATTGAAACCCGCTTAAGACATTTCGACTGGGCAAAACGATGATTGGTCCAAAGTTACCACGCCTGTATCAAAGTATCCACATTTTAGGATATTCAATATATTGCGAGTTGCACATTGCTTTCCCAACACGTCCTTTTATATTAAAAGCTCCCATATATTTTAACGCCTTCTCATGTAGCAACGCTATTAGCAGGTTTTTTTTCCAAGATATTAAAGGTTCATACGCCACTAGGGTAATCTGAAAAAATAATAATGCTAATTCGAAAACTACAGCTCTGGGACCATTCATGCAACAAGTTTGCTTGTTTATAGAATCTCCTACTCTTATCATCGCGTTTTTACCAACCACATCTAACGGTGTCTATTTAAAAATATCAGCCAATAAAGATAAGGCAAAAATCAATTTATAAAGTTGAAGAGTCGTAAACATAAATAAAATTTGCGCATTTGCGACATTTAACTATCAATTGTGAAGTTCAGTTGACATTTTTGGTATCATGAGTGCATGCAACCATGCATTGCATTAAATGTATACGGCAGAAACATAGCTAGTTTGCCATCTGACACACAGAAACTCAATAAATATATTAAATAATACCAAAAATGCCAACTATAACACATTTCACTAAATTATTGACGCTCTTAAACTGTATAATTTATGTTCGCCAATGTTGGTAGCACAACCGCAATCCCACCTAGCTTGTTCACCTAATGCAGAAAGTGTTGGAAGTGTGAAATATATGGCAAATTCCTAAATTTTGGAATGAATTTGAAGGAGATTTATTGTATTAAAGCTGAAACGGATGCCGAAACTGTGAAATTTCCTTTGTCCGTCATACAACATGTCCTTGAATTGGATTGATTTCTCAATATAGTGGAAAGTGCCTTCATTTTGAATAAATTTGAAGGAAACATCTCCTTCAAATTTTACTCAATTATTCCTGTAAAACTTACGAATTTTGAAACTTTGTATGTAAGGTAAACATATTGATTTTCAAGCGATTATCCAGTCCAGGAACATCGTATCAGATAATATACCATGCTATCAAGTTTGTCTATGCTGTATATGCCAGCTGGAATCCCTAGCAAACTATTGTTAGCATTTCAATGTGATAAAACTAACCATGTACAATTTATATGGAGTTCTATGGTATATTGTGTGTTCTTCTAAAGCAAAAATAAAGCCTATAGCGACGCATGCAACTATTCGAGGAAGAAAGTACAAGTCGTCGAAGCCCTGCAAAAGTATAGTTCTAGAATTGCGATGCGCAAAACGCCTTCAGGATAGCGTCAAGACTTTTGTTGGAAATTGCACTACAAATGTGAAGCTGGCAAGATGTTAATCTCGCCTAGCCATATTTCACGAGTATCCAGCGACGCGAACGATTTAGATGGAAGAAAAAAGTATGAAAACGTGGAATGTAATTAGACTTCCTCGCAGACATTAATCTCAATGCTTGCGTCGCTTGTTGAAACGTTTCCACGCAATGTCTGCTAATTCCGCCCACCAATATGAGACATTACAATGGGGCAGAACGAATACTGAATGCAAAAATGGTAAGAATTTTCGAAAAGTGAGAGAAACCGTAGTCTGAATGGCCCATCCAGAAGAATATCTTGCTTTCAACTACCCTCGAGGAGGCATTAGATGATCGAAAGCTACAGCAACCGCATTTTGTTCTGGCCAATCCAAGCATTCTACGGTTGTTTGGATGGTGGAATTAGGAGGGAAAAAAAGTAAAATAGTTTTTAAAAAAAAATGAATGAGAGAAGCCTGCACCACCGTAGAACAGAAAAAAGCCTTCTAGGAAATTTACGAGTGATAATATTGGAACAGAACCCAGAAAAACACGGGTAGTGTTTGCAACGTTAAGGAAATTGACCAGACTGATGTCAGGTCATTCCCGATATAAATCAGTGGGGTTCTGGGAACTACCAAAATTGTGCTGGAGATGAAGATTCGCGATCATAAGATTGGAGCAAATTTTTGGGAGAATCACTGGCTAGTTTTGGAACTAGGATTCAAAGCAAGATTAAGAAAGTCTAGGTAAGGTGATGTAGCTAGGACTCAAATTGATTACTAGAGCATGACATGGAAGACTATTTAAGGATAAGGCCATATAATAATAAAAGGAATAAGTTCAACGGTTGATAAATTATAACATCATTATAAAAGTCAGCAACATTCGATTAATTTGAAAACGTGTGACACATATCAGATGGAGCAGAGATTTCTTTAAGAGTTATCCAGATGAATTCTGAGGAACTTCATGCATCCATGGATCAAACTTCATTACAAGGTATATAAGGACCAGCTCTGGGAAGATAGAGCAAGAATGTCTTAAAACAGTCAAATTAACCAAGCACATCATGTGAAAGAAACTGATAAGTCAAAACAAAGATTTTAAATAAAGGCATGGGTAACACGACCGAGAGTTGGGCGATTATGTATAGTGAAAATAAAGCAATTGCTGCATTAGCAGATTCAAGAATGCAAGGTACGATAGATGAGATTCAAAGTTTAGATAATGTTGCGTCCTCCGTATAAATAAACGCAATATTATTTGCTATCCCAACAGAGATTCCAATACGAATCAAAGAGTAGAACTACGCATGTACTTCCCTTGATAGCTGTTCCAGTGCATAGCAGCGTTTCAGCATGGAGCATGACTTAATTAGACGTGCATTAAAATGCCGTCGTTTGTATAATCGGAGGATGCATAAATAACCAACAATGCTCGAAGGGGATTTCCCAGTAAGAAGTAAACTTTTATCGCCTTTGCAGTCCTTGGAATTTATTAATTGCTGGCGGGTTAAGAGACCCGCATTTTACTGACTTCCGCACGAATTCCTTTTGTCCTGGTGGAACACATTTCATGGATTGCAAGTCTTGAAGGGGAAAATGGTGAAATTTTGTCATTTGGAAGGCATAAATCTGAAAGGACTAAGTCGTGGATCGCCTTGAAATTATTTTAAGGGCAACAAGAACTCTTACACTAAGGCATGTACATATGCAATTAAATTTGCCCATTGGATAGCAATGTGTGATGTACAGATTTTAATTTGAACATTAACCTACCATTTTAAATGTTCCAACTGTGCAAGTAATTTGCGAGAAAAGTCAAAGTATCGATCCTTTTGAATATTTTACAACCAAGAGGGGAAACAGCAATAAAAAAATAGGGAAAACTAAACTAGATATACAACGACTAGACTATATCGATACAACTGCACAGAAAATGCAAAATGCCTAAACATTAAATCAAAACAAATTTAGTCAAAGCTTTTTTTTTAAGCACCTTCCCCTCCTATTCTCCTGAATACTCTCTATATAAGAACATTCCTGTCTCATAAAAAATTCATAAAAACCCCGTCTTTGTTTTAGATTTATCTAAAAAATATTGCAATTTCATATGAGATCGCCTTAACTGCCCATCTTCTCGCAAACAAATCCTGGTTTGTAGTGATTTCAAGCATCACGAGCTTTGGCAATTTAAAAGAATGTGCCTGACGGTAGCAAATTTAAATATTGTATATAAACACAATAACACACATCAATTTTTTGTTTCCCTTAATAAAACAGTGCCACGTGCCCGATGGGAATACGAATGTCAAGTTAAAGACTTGCACTGCTGAATTCTGACAACACAGCCCGAGGAAACTGAAAATGTTTAGGCCCACAACAGTGCATACCGTACAAACTAATCCAATTATAAACGAGAGAAACATTCACAAATTCATTAGCATTCAGCCAGGAACTTACTGCGGCATCGAAGGGGCCCTGGAAATGCGCAAAAATCACGTTTATGTGAGGGCACATACGCAATACGTCAATTAATTAGCTTTATTCAGGTCTTGCACCTGACAGGCAAAATGGCGGTTTTGCAAAGCGCTTTTTTTAAAACGAAGGCTCAAAAATTAATAAACCATCACATATGCATTAAGTAGGCCATGCCAATTTTGTATATGATATCCATAGTATACATTCTGTACATATCGATACTACAAAACCGTCATTTTGGATTGCTACGCCTATATCTGGCACCAGACTGTGCAGAACTTGATTAAGACTAATTATTGATTTTTACGAAACTGCGGTTGAACTTCGTGCTATTAATCCGCGTATAAACATGCAGGGGCACGATTGCCAATAACCCTCTGAAAATTGCACCAATCATCCGTGGAAGTATAGGGAGGAACCTCGTTGAGCGCGCACAATTTTTCTTGGGACCACACGGGGGCGGTAATGGGTTCATTAACCGTTGATGTACCGCGGTTTAAATAGATGCCAAAAACGCACAAAAACACAGCTTACATTGCGATTTTTCACCCAATGAAGCATACGAAACGAGTTTGTGCAAAGGCACTCGGGAGGTTTAGAATGATTCAGACTAAAATACATATTCAGTGCCCGATGTCTGACTTAATGCAGACATGGTCAATTTTGTGACGAATCTTTAGTGAAAGCCCCAACGGATTTTTGAAATGTCCTATTTCCACCGAACCTAAAATGCTAGGATTTCCGTCTGCTAGCGGAAGATTTCACGCTGCGCATTCGCACACGTGCCATTCCGATGAGCAGAAAACCACGCTTGTATGGTCTGCTAGAATATTTTTATCTTGTCAAAGATATTTAACAGACAAATCCAGCTAAACGCGCGGATAAAACACGTGCATTGAAATCTAGAAGACAAGTTGCATTAAATTAAAAGAAAAACTCTTGATAATTTAGAAAATATGTAAAATATGAAAGATAATGAATATGGGTGGGGAAATTTCATTCATTGTTGCCACGCTAGTATTTCTGCTTTCGGATATTATTTCTTCCTCAAACACCGTTTAGCAAGAGCGCCGCTGTAAATAGTCAGCCTACTGTCGGTTTGGTGGGAATGCCCAGAATAGTCATTAACTGATGTTGTGCCATCTGCTGGCCTACAATACTTACCGAGCATTTTAGGTTCGTTGGTTACAGGGCATAACAGCCCATTAAACTGAACTCATTTATGTGAATATGCTACATTTCAGCATATCTCTATGAACAATTACCCAATGTACAGCGTTATTACAACTAAAATCAATTCAAACACTACAGAATCAATACATAATTAAATAACAACAATAAGAACAAGGGACGTGGCGAAGGATCACAATTCGTTGAGGGCTTCCAGAAGCTTGGGATCGTCTTTTGGGAGCGAGTTCCATCGGCGAATAGCATGTACGAAGAAAGACCAGTAGTAAATGTCTGACGTTGCTCCAAGTTCTACCAAGAGTTTCGAGTGATAAGTACGACCCCCCTCTGTGGTTTTGTTTGAAAATACTGCCGACCAATTTGGACTTGCATGACAGACTAAACCTCTCAAAAGGCCCCATGCTCTGTACTCCACGCCTTGGCTTTAGTGTGTCCAATTGTAGAGCTTATATCATCTGCGAAACAATTAAGTCACGCTGATATTGACCAGTTACAAATAGGTCTTATGTAAATTGTTGCACGCTAAAGACCCCTGAGAGGACGTGGAAGTCCCTCCTCGTAGCCAAAAATCTCAGGTAGATGATAAAAGTTCATCCCTTGACATTGGTGTTTAGCCCTCATTGCAGAAATAGGCCAACGTTAAAAATCAACAAACAAACAATATTTGAATTCAGGGTGAAAAGTGCTATTTATTAAGTTCCAAAAAATGCATTTATTTCCTAGCCCAGTGTTGCTCACCATTGTTGCAACAGCATAACAGTGCACAAACCCATGTACAACCAAATTTGGACAGCTTTGTTTCAAAGACTACTTTGAATGCCAAGCCATCAGATGGTCATAGAAGTTGCTGGGTCAATCTAGTCACCGACATTCGATGTCATGCATGACAACCAAATCTCGAAACCATCGAGCATCTGCAACATCTTACCACTTGCCATCGCCACTTACCAGCAACGGTAAGCGTGGCGCCCCCCACTTCCACCTTTTCCAGTGGCTCGTTACAAAACCAAGATCCGGCAAGTCAGGAAAATCACGAGTTCCTCTCTATGCAAATGGCATTGTTATTGCCGATGCTTGGGTTCGAGAAAACTCATGAAAATGTTAAATAGCAATCGCAGGCGAATTTCCCGGCGTTATTAGCCATATAACCAGGGGCCCCTCCGGTTTTCCGCCCACTTTCCCCTGGGCCGTTCGCTTTCAGAGAGCAGGGCCTCATAATTTCGGTGCAAAAGTGCAAGAGCGGCCCCCTCCCGCACAACAGCAGCTCCAAAGATTTTTCAAATTGCTCGACGAAATTGCTTCCCTCGCTTATTACGGGTGCCATGATGGCACAAGTATAAACATCATTACTCGAGCATTTCATGCCAGCCTTTTATAACTCAATAATGGCGTGATCGAAGGCGGCGATGCGCGGTACTGGGGCCAGAAACGCCATGTTTTTGCCTCGTTAGGAATCGGAAATGCCGTAAAGTCTTAAAGAGGAAAACAGCATCATGCATGCTTTGAGGAAAATTGAAAAAAGATTAATTCAACAAAATCGTTACTAGGCAGATGAACCTGAAACCGCCAATTTCGATCTTCAACCCTTCAGTTTGCAGCAATTTTCTATCATTATTTCTTCATCATTCTATATCATTATTCGTGTCAATTTTATCCAAGGCCCAGCAAATTTGTTAGGACATACAAAATTCCATCCTATAAATTTCCAAGCATCCGCCTCGATACCAATTCCACGATATTTTATTCCACATTTTTCTGATTAACAGAAATTTCCTGACCTCGAAGGGAAATCCCTGCATAAAATTGGTATTTAATACAACTTCCCGACTTACCCCAAGATTTTACAAATTAAAGTACCATTGGGACTGGGGATCCATTTTTTCTGGTATCCCTTTCCCCTTTCACTGACCTTTAAAACTTAATCAGAAAAACCAAACACTGAAAAATACCATCATTAATAGACATCCATGATAGCTTCTCCCCTGTCCACTAAGTGTCCACATGCCAGCAGACCCCCCCCCCCCCTACCCCCTCTTGAGGACATCCTTTTTGAATGGCCCCATATAAGAAAAGCAATTGATATGACCCCCTTACAAATGGAGAAGGCAATAAATATCCTGGATACAAATGACGATTTTTAGAGATTAATCAAGCACTGACGTCATTTTGTCATTATTGATTTGATATGACGGTCGCCAACTTCATGTCAATAATAAGCTTATGTGTAGTATATAAATCAGTTCAGTTTTGAAATTTCTAGTTAATTTATCAACACAGTTTTACGACTAATGCCTACACTCCATTATGAAGAGTAATTAATCCATGCTAATTAGCGTCACCGATGATGGGAGAAATCTGAGCCTTCATTGGGGCTGACGTTTGCCACCGAGGAAAAAGCTGTCAAAAGCAAACTGAATTAGTCAAAGTTACGAACGACTACAAAGTTGTAGTAACGTTTTTTTTAAAAAACAGGTTATAGTTTGCAATTCCTACAATAAAAAAAATCATTATGCTCACAAAATTGTCATTTCTTTATCATTAAAAAAATCATTAAAGCAGAAAATACTTATCAACTAATCTTTACATAAGCACAAAAACGAGGAATCATAATTAATAGCTTTTTTTAATATTGTCCAGAAACATGTCAGAAAGAATTCAATCCTGATATATTTAGCCACCAACGGCTTTAATCACGACAAAACAAGCCATCAAGATTCTAACCAATATACATGCTACATTATAGATGCTCCAATAATGACATATCAAGTCACTCACTGTTGGTCTTATCATGATACGAGTACCCGGGTATTTCAACAAGAAAATACTATAGAGTACCCGAGTAGCTGAAAATCCGAGTAATTTGGATTTCCTAGTTGATAGTTGTTTATAGGTGATGGACATTTTACGGCCAATGAGCACGGGCCACCCTGTACCCTCATGTTCCAGACTGACCGCACTAGCAGAATTTTAAAACCCTTGCCGAGGTGGGTGTGTGTGGACCGTGCGGTTGGGGGACGCCAGAGCTCAATTGGTTCCATCCGCCATATCGATCACCATTATGCGTTAGGGGCACTTCCAGGCGTGGATTTCGCCTTTATGGGCAAAGCGTGGCGCTAAATCTTGCTAGCCGGGCCTCATCTGGCAGCCCACCGGCAACCGTGCTAAAAGCCGATCGAGATCCATTGCCTTAATCTGTCACGAAGTCCTTGGACGCCCGGTGGCAGCCTTTTCAGTGTTCGTCCGTGGAAATGGCTTTTATGGCATGTTGCCGCTTGGAAGCCGTGGGGCTACTGCCAGCCATTCGGCTTTACGAGGGGAACCGAAACAATTTGCAATATATCTCGGCATAAAATTGGCCGAGATCCTGGGGACTGGACCAGAAAATCCTGCTGCTGATTTTCCTAGAAGGCTCCATCAACCCCGCTTGTGCCCTCTGCGCATGGGCAGGACTGAGTCGTTCAGGCCTCGGAGGGTGATGGCCGGACTAGCGAGGTCCGATTTGAATCGATTTTAGTTTCGCAACTTTATATGTCTTCCATACTTTAAATGGTATAAAAGAAGGGTCTAGTCAGCGAATTTTGCTTTCTTCCAAGATTTAAATTGATTCCGGAGTTTCTCTGCAATGGCCAGAAAAGTTTTGATGGCTTGAAGAATTCCTTGTATGGAATAAAGAAAGGACCGTTGTTTGCAGTTTTCTTGCACAGTCAAATGATATTTCCTGTAGGATTCCATCCGACGGTGAAGTTTTAGAAATCTTGGAAAACTATGACTGTGCAAGAAAGTGCAGACTTCCAAAGCCTTTCTGATATCCAATCTAATAATATTTTTTTTTAAATTCATCACCACCAGACGAATTCAGCAAGAACTTATAGTTTCAGTATTCTACCAAGTCTTTGGCAATTCACAAGCTATAGGATAGTAGAAGAATCTGATTCTGAATCCTGTGATCGCTTTGGGGACATTGTTTCACCGCTTGGCGATTATTTGATTCCAATCAAACCATCGCCAATTACCTCTTTGATAATGTGATGACGAACTTTTCATTCAAAAATTACGGCACTGAAACGCAGCAATATGGAATTTTTTTCTATCACATCTCCAAACCAGGATTGCTTTCTGTCGCAAGTTTGGGCCGTGGACGGCGTTGCAAGCAGCTTATTGGATTTGCGTGTGGTTTGGCAGCTTGTGGTAAACAGCTCATCGGCTTGCAATGTGCTTGGCATCTGGTGGAACAGAAGTCCGATGCAATTACAAAACAATACAACAGCCCACTCATCGCTTCAATGAGCAAGCATCCAGCAGCGTCAAGTGGCAAGGTGCACTTGGAAGACGCCAGCTTGCCAATAGCTACGACATCCATCCAAATACGACGGCAAATGCCATTACATTTTCCTTATAAATAACGAAGTTAAGCCGATAGAATGCGATTTTTCAAAATTGCATGCAGAGTGTCTGTGTAGCAGCCAGACTATGGTGCAGCCCGTCGCTAAATGACAGAAGAGGAAAAACGCTAATGAGCGGAACAATTAATGGCAGCCATCGATCATCACAAATTGAGGCCCCGGATAAGTCTTCTTAGTTGCAAGAGTTCCTAACTTAATTTCTACTGCATTAGACCATCGTATCATCACAAAGAAATAATGCCAGCTTTTAGTAATGAAATTTTGAATAAAGTCACTGAAGTACATACCAGCACAGTATCTAATCATTATCGGGAAGCACTGCGATTATGCAGTAAAAATAATTTTTTATCAATAAATTCGAAACGATTTTTCCCAAAGTTAATCAAATGGTAGTGAATCATGTAAGGTTAACTTAAGCTGCAGGTAACATTACCAATTAAAACCCGGCCTCCTTTTTCTAAATATCGGTCGTCATATAGTCCCAAACTTAAATTTCTAAAGACAATTGACAAATAATTTAAGACAGGGTATAGTCACAACACGGGGCCCCAAAGCACTTTTGTCGGTCCTTTCCTTACTATATCTTCCTTGTAATCACATCTTGTTTCCCACATATTAACGCCTAACGACCACTATAGGAACTCAAATACTTTGACCGAGCTTCATACCAAGACGAATGCTTACTATTGGTCCTTCTTTTTGCATGCGATTAGACGATGGAATAGCCTTCCTGCATGGAGAATCTCCTGATTTAGTAGAAATTCAATCTAACAATGATGTTTAAGTCACTACTGATTTTTGGAGCATTCTCCTGAAATTGAGTTTTGTCAAATTTCTATTCGCTGTATTTTTGCGGTTAAAAATTCCAACTTTGGAAGACTTTTCTCCAGGTCCTCTCCTGTCTATATGTAATAATAAAGAAAATTGCATGGCAGAATCTGTGCAAGTACACAACGACAGTGAAACCAGAATTCCTAACTAAATATCCAATTGTCAGGAAATAAGAAAAGCTGAAAACGTTCTAATTAGCAGTTGACAGAGGTGCTACACCCCGGCTTTGGTAAATGCTGCAAGCTGAAATTAAGCCGGAAATGGTGGGTTTTCTGGCTGGCAAGCCGCCTATAAAACAACAAAGCGAGGATGGATGATTGCTTAGTTATTGATTCGGAAGGCCGTGCAAAACTCCAATAAAGATGCCGGAGGGCAAAAAAAAAGCCAATTGGAAACGAACAAACGTAATTTATATACAACCCCATTACCGATAAAGTCAGGCTGATTGATAAAATAAACACTGGCGCGCAGAAGGCATACACCATTAGCGCACGTGTGCTTGGATAACCGCGTAAAAGACCCAAATAAAACATGCTAGAATAACAGCAATGGAATTGCGCCAATGCGAAACCTGCAAACCTCATGCCAGGACCTGGATTGGGAACCGATATTGATGCGCAAATTGTTCGAACTCACTTAGGAGGTCGAGCCACACTATTATACCTGCCTAAATTGGTCTTGATCAATTTCAACAGCATTTTTTCTCCCGGAGTTTCTCATTATTTTCGGAAAAGACGAGTTGGTTTGGTATCTTTGGAATCATTGTGTACGTTAAAGGCACACATGCACCATTTTAGAACGTGCATTCCAATGTGGGCGAATTGAATACAGTGGAACCTCGCATAACGAGCATAATTGGTTCCGGAGTCTTGCTCGTTATGCGAAACACTCGTTAAGCG
>JAUJYV010002772.1:0-11638 GCA_033995625.1 Ophyiulus pilosus | reverse complement strand
TAAATTAAAATAGTTCATTTAACCGTTAAAATATATTAAAATTTCAGAAAAATATATTGTAATCGCAGAGAATAGACGAGAAACACTACGCATTTACTAAGCTAAAAATATTTACCTTAAAAACAAAATATTATTTATATTGCCTTTTTAAATTGCATAAAAAATACAATAAAAATTAGTGCTCAATTTATTTAAAAAATTACAGTTATATTAAAAATAAATTAAGGATATCTTATTCATTAACACAAACAACGATTAAATAAGTTCGTTTTAAGTTAATAATAGATGATTTTTGGTTCGATTATAAATTGAAATGCTAATTTCTTAAAAATAAATTTGAAAATTCTCAAATTGCTAAATATATTTACAACTCATATATATTCACGATGTAAACTAACTTTATTTTTCCGTAAAAATACATAAAGATGCCAGACACATTTTAATCTACAATCTAATGTAGAACCAATCAATGATGGAATCACATAAGATTTGATCTCATTCTAACAGTAGAATTGTATGGTTGTACTTAAGGTATGTACTGGATAACTGGTATGATGCGTAAAGTTTCTCCACAGGTTTTCAAATCATTAATTTGAGTTTCATGTCCAACTTAAAATCTTTGAAAGCCGATATATTTATACTTCATTTCGTGTTAAGGAGCAACTCTTTGTACTACATTCGTCTTGATGTGGTATTTTATTAATAGAAAACGGCCTTAAACAGCATTAAGCAAACAGAGAAATTGCGTATGCTTCAACTTTAATATCCTCTACTGGCGAGCAGCATACATAAAACTGAGTTTATATACACTGTATAATTCATATTGTAATTTTATTGCTTCGTGGCTTGCATTTCTTCGGCTCTTCTGTTCTCTTACATTAAAGTGGTGCAGCAATGTTAGCGGACGTCATAAAAATGCTGATATCGTTTTCGTATTCGTAATTTGAAGCTTCGAGACATGTTTATGCCTTTATGACAACGTGGGAGGAAATATCAGAATTGCTCTTTCATGAATTTGAAAGAAAGAAAAACTCCTTAGAGTATGATATCAGACGTCATTTAAAGTTCTAAATTCGTCTTAAGACTACATGTAGAATATTCCAAAAATCGATTTCGGGTCTAACGAGAACTTATTTTGTCTTCTATGTTGTGCCCTGTGGATCACGTGACTAAAATGGTTGCTCTCAGCCATATCAAACTCAGGCAAACCATGATAGCTTTGAAGCAAACCTAGATTGCATTCGTACAGGAGCAACGTCAACTACCAGTGTTTGTTTTAAAATCATTCAATCTTTTATCATTATTTATTTTCGTTATTAAAAATGCAGCCACAGCAGCTGAAGTGAAACAGAAGTGAGCGGAAGTGCAACGGAAGTAGAACTTATTTTACGGACGAAGGTATTTATAGTTAGGGGAAAGTGGGTAGGAATGGGGCATTTTTCACCTTTTTATTTTTAAAGGTATTCACAATATGATAAAACAACAAATTTTATTAACAAATTTATTTTATACTGCTGTAAATATTGTGCACATGTTGAAAACATTTTCTCATTACTAAAATAAATTAATATCTGAAATTAAATTTCTCTCCATATTATCTCTTTCCTCGAGTGCCCAGGAGGAATGGGACACTGTGTAAAAGGAGATACAAGGTCTTACAATTTAATTTTTTTTATTTATTTGCAGGAATAAGAATACACTTTAAAGAAAAAAACCTTTTATCAGGATTTTCCTCAATCTTGACCCTCCTCCACACAGAAATGGTGTGGGAAGCTTCAGCATGATATCAAAATCTATATCATCGAGTTCATTATCAAAGAACTCTTCTACAAATCACTCAGAAGATGACTGGGACAGTCTCATTCCTCCTGCACTGTTGTGCCCTTTGTCACAAACACACCATAGAATTAAAAGCAACTGGCAGATTGCCATGAAACAATTAATAATATCATAACCAACCTAACTGGTATTAATGTACTTAATATGAAAACAATGCATTTATAACTTTAATATAAAAACAATGCATTTATAACTTTAATATAAAAGTTTAATATTTGAAGTAAAAACTTATTTTTGGTAGTGAAACCAGAATTTTGTTTCCTGTATTCTTATGCTTCAACAGAAGGCCACCATTTTACACAAACCAATGGCTGAACACAAATGCCATCTTGGCACACCAGTGTCAATCTTCTTATACAGTGAAGTTTTAAATTACTGTCAATGTCTCATTCTAACCCACTCTCCCCTATAGTACTTAAATTACCCCGTCGAATTTCTTAAAAGATTTCGAATAAAATCGTTGTGTTTTAGTCCCGGAAATAAGCATTCAACATATGCGATGTTAGCCCAAGTCACGGAATTTTTTTTTACTTGATGAAAATCAAATCTACGACATTTTTTTAAAGACGTTTAGATCTGCGCATGTGACTATTAGAAACTTAGAAACAAAATTAAATTATACATACGTACTTGTTGCCAATTTTGATGGCAGTTATGTTAAAAATACAGTGTGAGGGGAAATACGAACGATCAAAACTAGAGTAGGGCTTCCGTTACGATAGATATTTTAAAAAAATTTCGGTTTGCAAATTCAATTTTAGTTAAAAATGAAATGAGGTCAACTTGCAAGTACATCAAAACTAAATACGCTGGGTTTAAAACTTATCAGAAGCTCAAATCTATTAGCGGGCTACCGTACATGTGTAAACGCCCGTCCATTAATTAATTACGTGTCCGATATTTTTCTATCCGCTGATGGTCAATGCAATTATGTACCTTAATTTCGCTTGACCATAGCCCAGAACAAAACCAATGAACATATTGTGCGGTAGAGATAAAAGATTTTCACTTCATGCAAACTGGATTAGTACTTGACGTGAGCGGATAAAGCTTCGCTAATTACATTTGGTCAGCAGAGAAGCAGTGGTCAAGCTAAAATCATTACAGTCCGTAGGCCATGTTTGACCATCAACGCAAGCACCGAATCGATCATATAAGCTAGATACATATAGCATTAATTCCTATGCCAAACCAAAATTCAAAATATTACAGTGGCCGAATTGAATAATTTAGCCAAACATTGAAATTGAAATTATCTCTTACCCTCTGTCCACACGGTGTCCATTTTATCCCAGATTCCCCTTCCCCTATTCATAGACGTCATTCATTTTTTTTTGGAAAAGTCCAGAAAATTGTTGGAACACACAAAGGCCCATAAATTTCAATCACCTGTCTCGCTGCCAATTCCACGACATCTTTCCAGATTTCTCTGATTAACGGAACTTTCCTGACTTCGAAGGGAATTTCCAGCATAAAATTGTTGTCTAACTCAAATTTGAGCATAATACCCGACTTTCCCGATATTTTAAAAATACAAGTACATTTGAGACTGGTGATACAATTCTTCTAGTGCCCCTTTTCCCTTTCACTGATCAACTTAATTAAACAAAAACCAAAAACTGAAAAATACCATCATTAGTAGACGTCCATAATGTCTTCCCAATCCCCCCCTTCCCCCGTCGACATGGTGCCCACATGCTAGCAGACCCCCCCCCCACTTTAGGATGTCCTTTTTGAATGGCCCTTAACGTGGACCCGGCCATACAAGTTTTAAACTGATTAAATAGCATAAAATTAAGGCAATATTATTAAAATGCATTCTTAAACTATATTAGCCGGGTTTACGGTTATCTGAGTTAGGCTCTGTTCCCATTAACTCGAATAATCGAGGTTCAACTGTATTTTTCATTGCATTGAACAAGATTGTGTTGAGAACCAAACTAATGCCGTCTCCTTCCAAGTTAAAAATCGTTTTCCCTTATGGTGTAAATCAGATTTAATGGATGCACACAAACAAACATAAAAACGTGAAAAAACGTTAGAATTTAATTTCCCTTTCTCCAACATTTCATTCTATAAAGATAAGCGTTCACTTTACTTGGCCCAGTTATTCGTTCGACGATAGAAATAGAATACTGAGAAACACTCGATGAAACTGACTCCCAGGGCGACTGTAAATGGCGCTTTTTCTGCAGCCAATTGACTTCAAATAACAGATAAGTGGGGGGATTGTAATACATGTTTCTATATTGGAAAAGGAGAAAGAAACCAATATATTTCCAATTTTTTTTATACCAGGAGGCTAACATTGTGCTGCCAGTCGGCTAATACTTCCATGATCTTAACTGTATTTCAACCAGAATGTATTCGATATCTTTATTGCGGAGTTGGCTTGAATAGCTAGCTATTCATGTACGTGTGTGCATATCATGAATTACGTAACGGTTGCATATAAAATAGAGAGTTTGAGCCATCCAACGTTAACGAAACGATAACGATAACGTTAACGAGAAACAGCGCGGGAAGTCCGGAATGGCATTGGAATGCCATGCTTCGCATAGGGTAGGTAGTCTTTGACATTCCGGGGCGCCAGCGCTGTTTATCGTTATCGTTTCGTTAACGTTGGATGGCTCACACTCTCTCATTTTTGACCAACACTGACGAATATAGTGACGAAATGTATTTGTTGTGTGCATAACTTGAAGAATTTTGAATAACAACTTGTTTAAACATAAGAGAGTTTGAGCCATCCAATGTTAACGAAACGATAACGGTAACGATAACGAGAAACAGCGCTGGCGGACTGGAATGTCAAGGACTAACCTATGCGAAGCATGGCATTGCAATGACATTCCGTACCTCCCCCGCTGTTTCTCGTTATCGTTTCGTTAGCGTTGGATGGCTCAAACTCTCTAATATTTAACACGATTCAATGAAATTCGCATGAAAAACGAGTTAAATTATCGGCACTTGCAAAACGATCCTGACCTTTGACCAACAAGTGTTTTCGAAGATATTAATAAAAAACAGTGTATATCAAAAGTTATATTATTTTATATTAAACTAGCTGATTAACCGGTCTTCGCTCGGATTGGAAAACGTGTGTAATAGGAATTAAAAATTAAAAATACAGTTCACGAACATAATCCGTTCCTTGACTTTGTTCGTGATCCGAATTAATTGCAATTAATGTAAATCGAAATTATCAACACTTGTTGATGGTACTCTACTGCCCCCACGCGAAGTGGGCTGCTGTTCGGGACGTGGCTGTGTGAGAGTCACATGCGCTCCTGAACTGCGTGCGTATGTGTTCGTGAACCGAAGCATCGTTCGTGAAGCGAAGCAAAATTTTGTTCGCAAATGGTGTTCGTAGACCGATTTGTTCATAGACAGAAAGTTTTGTGATCCGAGGTATCACTGTATTTAAAAATTGTTATAATGGAACTATTTTGGGTTAGCTATATTTTAACGTAACTAATGCCTACTTTTTCATTACTTGTATGGATGTCAAGATGTACTGAAGTGCCAGTAAAATATATTTTAATTTGAATAATGAATCATTAGGTTATTTATTTAGTGTCATTTTAATTAGTATCATTTTAGCAAAAATTATATAATTATTGTGTAAGTTATATATTTATTTCTCAGTTAGAGCCTGATAGTAAACAACATACCTCGCTTTTCCATGGTTTGCAAGCACGTATCAAATTTTTCCATGGTTAAAGCACCTCAAATCAATCCCAGCAATCATATGTGATTGACCTTGTGCTTTGTTTATAGACATAGTAAAAAAAACTTGGATTTTTTATTTTTAAGCCTGTAAAAATAACCTGCTTTTTAAAAATTACCTCGAATTGACGAATTTATGCATGGCAACAGAATTACGTCCGATTTCAATTGATTTTGTCCATTTAACTCCGATTTAGAGAAGATCATGACACGAATTACATGTTGTTGTTTTATCCTAACAGTTTATCCCTCTTGCACGAATTACATGTTTACATCACACGAATCACACGTTAACACATGTGTATTTGGTAGTGGCATTCTTTTTTGTTTGCTTTTTAAATGAATATTTATCCAATTTCGACATTATTTTTTCAGTTGACCTAGCTAGGTTTTGTCTTAGAAGTATCTCTGTCAAATTTGGATGTAAATTGAGGTCGTACGTGAATAGGCGGATATGGACACAAACTTGAAGAAATACATATACAGAAGATGCAATATTTTGGATGCCTAGTCATTATTTAATTAAAGTAACAAATTAACAATTTCCAATTTTTGTATTTGCAAAACCTATTTTTTTATTTAATTCTCGTTTGTACAAGGATGTGATAAGAGCCCTACAGAATTTAACTAAAAAAATACTAGGATTTCTTATAATTTGTTCATGTCTTGAAAAGTACATATCTTAAAGGTCAAAATAGCTAGCTCCAGACCTAATCATAAGCCATGTCACGCTGCAATATTGCTCATAAATTCAAGATAGACTTTTGTCACACGTATATACGATTGCATGCAAATCTAAAACTAGTTTTATTTTTCAAGATTTTTTTTTCCAATCTCGGCTATATATATTTGCTATCGGCTATAAGGCTAAGAGCCAACCGTATTTTCTTTTATGGCCTAAGAATGGTTGCGTGTCACGCCCCAGTGTCACTTCCATATAGAGGCAAGTGTGGCCACACATGCCAAAGTGACATTGAAGGGGTTTTGCAACAGTGAAAACAGAGTGGAAAACCCCAGTGCATGTCCGTCAAATTCCGTTAAGAAAACGAGGAGGCTCATGGAAAATTCATGGACTTGCCAGACATTGATCAACTTAGAAAGCGCCTTAATCTGGCTCTTAAATCTCTCGAGTAGGAGAGTTCGCATTGTTATTCCCGTAGGTGCTGGACTGCTGAGAAGTTTAAAATCACCTAAGGAACCTTCGTCATAAAAAATCCTGATAGATATATAAATGGGTATTAAAGAAGGGAAAGACAATGGTTTTACCATTACATTTACGGGATGTCCATCAAATACGTTGTTAGACTGATTCAAAAATATACACATTTGCGTATATAAGATGTCATCCCCCTTCCCTACACTGATATTAGAACACTGAATTAAAAATAAAATATTTTCTACAGGTTCCACTATTAAATAAACTAAAATTATGAATCTCGATTCATTTAATTTGAGTAATGTGCAATGTAGTTAGCAATGTTGTTAATTTTCTTGTAGTTAGACAATGTTGATGATTTTCAATGTATAGCTAACAATGTTGATTTTCAATGTAGTTAACAATGTTGCTGATTTGCAATGTAGTTAACAATGTTGTTGATTTGCAATGTAGTTAACAATGTTGTTAATTTGAAATGTAGTTAGTAATGTTGTTAATTTGCTATGTAGTTAACAATGTTATCAATTTGCTATGTAGTTAACAATGTTGTTAATTTGAAATGTAGTTAACAATGTTGTTAATTTGCAATGTACTTGACAATGTTGTGGATTTGCAATGTATAGTTAACAATGTTATCAATTTGCTATGTAGTTAACAATGTTGTTAATTTGAAATGTAGTTAGTAATATTATTCATTTGAAATGTAGTTAGCAATGTTGTTAATTTGAAATGTAGTTAACAATGTTGTTAATTTGAAATGTAGTTAACAATGTTGTTAATTTTCAATGTACTTGACAATGTTGTGGATTTGCAATGTAGTTAACAATGTTGTTGATTTGCAATGTATAGTTAACAATGTTATCAATTTGCTATGTAGTTAACAATGTTGTTAATTTGAAATGTAGTTAGTAATATTATTCATTTGAAATGTAGTTAGCAATGTTGTTAATTTGAAATGTACTTGACAATGTTGTGGATTTGCAATGTTGTTGATTAGCAATCAGTAAAACAATGTTGTTGATTTGCAATGTAGTTATCAATACTGTTAATTTATTTATATTGGTATTACACCTGTGATAGATACTGCATAAAATTGGTTTAATTCATGATGTTTCATACATATGGTTGCAACTATTAAAACTTCATTATTTATCATGACGATGTTTTTATGCAGTATAAAACAAACCACACTATATCAATTATCAGCATTTTCATTTAATAAGTCTTTGCGAAACAACCAAAATATTGTATTATCATGCTAGTAATCTGCCTCAACTATATATTCCAGGAATGTTTACAACCAGCAAAAAGCATTAAAATCTTCAAAAGAACATTCATGGAGTGATATAGTCGACTTAAGTGCAGATATATTTAAGTGAAAAGGTGGCGTCTCATTAGGTGAAATTGAAAAGTTAATTTTCTCTCTGAAAAGAAAGACGATGGGTAGCTGGTAATCCACTCCCAAGATGTTGAAAAGGTTTTGACTGTTTGGCAAATCCTCGCATTAAGGGATTTGCTCGCAAAATATGCGAGTGCGGTAAGTCTCTCTTCTCTAGTCTCGTTTGCAGTGCACCATTCCAGTTGCAAGACAGTTCATCATCGTCAGCTTTCGTCTTTACGACATTGCTTCTTCCAATCATTTACCATCTCTCGAATCTTACAAAAGAGAGCGAAAGATAGCCCTAAAAAGAACTGGTGTAGGTCTAAGTGTTACACGTAGAAATTGAAAAAAAAAATGGTCCTACATGGTAATTTCGAACTAAGATAATTTCCATGGACAGATGTTCGCTTCTGAAAACTCATTTATCCATAGGCCATTACGATTTGTTACTATTGCAGGATTTGGACCAACATTGATAAATATTCCTCATGGCGTTGAGATTTAACAAGAAATACTTATGAGATAATCAAGCTTGTTAAAGCCTATTCCAAGAAGGCAAGAAAGAGTTATATAAAGCATCATTATGTTGTCTCGTGAAGTAATGTGTGTAAATTTCATTATTTTTCACAAGCGTATCATTAAACTATAAACTTTACAGGTAAATTAAAAATGGATGTGTACATATTATGAAATCAAATCATGGGCTTCTATAATTAGGAACAGCTCTTTAACCTCCCATAAAAATGTACAATATGTGCAATAATTATTACTAAAGCACGTATATCGTTGATTTGAAGTGCACGTTAAAAGGTCGTCTCTTGTAACCCTATAACCAAAACCGTTATTGATTGCCGTGGGAGGGAGTGAACAAATGGCAGAACAAGGCCCCAAAAATGTCGAACGATGATGAATGAGATTGGCCAATTGCAAATGGCTTCGTATTGAAGTTGTTTTCAGTCATTTATCATATCTGCCATTAAAACTGTCCCGCCTCCAAAACCACCCTCCAGAAAGCCATCCTCCCAAACCCCACATTATATCTCTCGTCAAGATTTCCTCAGTTAGCCGCAACGCAGGGCCTTTTAGGACCCGAAGACTTAAAATTAATGTTAATATATCTCTAAATGTGAGAATCTTGACGGGAATTAATATTAATGGTCGTCTCGCTTGAAAAGCGTTACATCATCAGTTTCATTAAATTTCAGGCGCTGTTTTTCTTTTCTATATTTACATGCATGCGTGTAATTTTTTTTCTGCTCTTCTTTCTTTTTCAGAGGTTCCGAGATAGTGGAATAGATATTTTGCTGCCTATTCCCCCTACATTCAAGCGTGTTCTCTACACCGAAATCTTTTCGGAACCATCTAATGCGAGCTGAATAGCATCATCTCCATCGGCATCAGGTTTGACAGCCCCGGCCCTTCACTTATCTTTTCACAGTTGCAAACAAGCGGAAAGATGCAATTTGCTATCCAGTCAAAACTTGTCAGGAAACCATTTGTTTTCACGAATACGAATATTCACCAAAACCTCCTCGCCTTAATACAGATGTTATTCGGAATTTGTTCGACGATGAATTTCTGCGAGGCGAAAGTGCAGACAAATCACATATTCGCCAGCACACACAAAAAAAAACTAGTTGCGAACATAGGAGGATTATTAGAAGAAGATAACTAACAGCTTCGTATATTAATGGAGAAAATTTAAATTACAGCATTGCACTGCAGTAATTTCAAATGTTATCGCTCTCTTGGGAAACTCAAGTTTCCATGTAGTACAACGAAGCCATTCTAGAATTGATATGCACGTTTCAATATGCTTTATAAAAAAGTTCTACCTTGTACAACTCGTATTATGCCCGTATTATGCAAAAATATTAAATACATGAAAACTACAGTCATTTCGAATATTTTGCCATGTAATGTGCTAATAAATATTTAAATATATTATGTTAGCATTTTCTTGAATAATTTTTTCGAATGTAAAGTGAACTTTAAAAAGTACTTGGACAAAAAAATTCAAATAATATGATGTATATCATGTACATCATGTACCTGTTGTGTTTCCAACAAGAAATATATAAATGTATCAGTGAATATCAGAAAATAATGCTATGGTGATGTCATCAGAACGTAAATTGTTACCACCATATATTAAAACTATCTGCTGAAATAGACGTCGAATAAAACTAATTGTTAAAATAACGACCAGCCATTAAAAATATAAAAAAGAATTAATAGGATATTGTACGATTCCATGGACCATTACCATAAAAAAGGTAAGTAGGTGTAATAAAACTATTGGTTTGTATTAATTCAACACTTTCAACAATATCTGCTGGTTTGATAATACAGTATCTGTATATAAATATACAGTGGATTCCGCTTTATCTGGACACCGGTTAATCTGGGCAGCCATTTATTAGGGCCAAATTGTCAAGAACAAAATCCGGACAGTAATGTTTTTTAACTTCGCATATTCTGGGCAGCCGCCTAATCGGGGCAAAACGTCTCCGCCGGATGTGTCCAGATTAAGCGGAATCGACTGTATATTTATATCTGTACAACGTTCCGTTGTAATTGCAATTGGCCAGACTAAGAAAGTATATACGCAATCGAAGAAAGTTGACCATGAAAAAACTGAAGGCAATGTATCCTATTCCAGTGTCTTTGTGGCGGTAGCCACAAATATAGAGAAACATTGAAATTTATAGGCGTCTGCAAGATGTTGATATAGGAACTTATAGTAGCTACGGCTTATATAGCCAAAGCCATTATTTCAGCCAATATGTAGTAAGGAAGTGATATTCAGCTGCACCATTATAGCAATGAGTTATTGTGTTTACATAAAATGTCATGGACAATATTGTCCAGCCGAGCAAGCGAATAAAAACTAAGTCCATGCACGCTGCAATAGAATACAGTATAGGCTAGGATGACACGTAGTCCATACTCATGAATCTTCATGACCTATACAAAATATTGGGGCGCACACAGCATTGTTATTTTATGTAAAGCATTCGGAATATTGGTTCGACAACCGTGTACGACCAATTGTGTGAGGTCCTATAAATACTTGCATATGCAGCAGGGCAGTTGAATTGAAATGTGGCCCAGACTGAATTTTTATTTCGTAAATGTGAATGGGTTTTTGTAGCAGAATTCATAAATTGATATGCGCCTGTATTTCTGATACCCTCATTCAAAATGCCTGTTAGGCTGCCAACGACGACTGTAAATTTCAATAACGAAAACGCTACCAGCAATAAGGAATCATAAAATTTGGACTGAAGAGGGTGAAAAGAAGCAAGTGAGAGCATTATGTATTTTGAGTGACAATATTCAGTGGAAGCCGATATGTGCAGAACTGTTTCAAGTTTTAAAGTACAACGGTTTAATTATAATTATTGACTATGGCGACGTAATTTAATTGTAAAGGAAAGTGGGTAGGAATGGGACAATAGAGAGTTTGAGCCAGCCAACGCCTTAACGTTAACTTTAACGTTAACGGCAGGTAGGGAGGAGCCAAGGACTTA
>JAUJYV010002771.1:0-11638 GCA_033995625.1 Ophyiulus pilosus | reverse complement strand
TATGTTTTAAATGTATTATTTAAAAAGTATTACCACATAATACTTCTATAAATACATTGTTAAATATAGTTAGATAGTTACATTTAAAATAATATATATTTTTTAAATACAATCACATATCTAATTTAAATGTATTTTTTAAATGCATTAATGAAAATATATGTGAAGATATATTTTACTTCCAAAAAATATATTTAAAATATATCAGGGGTAGGGGCCAAATTGTTATCCAGCGAGCAGGGCCCCAACCGTGTTCGTGTCCACCAAGGACAACTTAATGGTTGAAGTACTTGGACGGTACTTTTTGATTAGCCATTCACCTCACCTTCCCCCTTTGCATTACTTTTTCCAGGTTGGATTAGCCCGGGTCAATTCGCCTTGTCCACCATCTTGTTTTTGTTCACTTCAACACCAACAACCATCATGATAACATGTTCACCAACCACCAGAGCAGTCACACTTGACTTACAACCACCATTTACTTATTTTTGCATTACAAATTAACTGTAAGTTTGAAAGATCATGTTTTTGATTTGGAGGCTGTTTCCTTTGTTATGGAGATGGTTAATGTCCGGGACCAAACCCCAAACATCAACAATGGCAGCAGAGCGTGGTTGCGGTCCACCATGCTCTGGAAAGGCCCCGGACGCTACAACAACAGCCATTTTCCCGTGCTCACCGAGCACGGGAAAAGAAGACTCCGGCCAGCCGTCCGAGATGGACTGCAGACGGCCAACACCAACAGCGACGACCCCGTGCTCGGTGAGCACAGGACAATGAGACCATGGCCGGCCGGCCGCGATGGACTGCGGACGGCCAACACCAACAGCGCCGGCCGTTCACAATGGACCGTGGATGGCCTACAACACCAGCGCCTTGCCCACGAGAGGGGAGCACGGGAAAACGAAACTGCGGCCGGCCGCCCGCAATAGACCGCGGACAGCCAACCACTCCAGCGACGGCCCCGTACCTGGTGAGCACGGTAAAGGCTACTTCGGCTGGCCATCCGTAGCAAATCGCAGATGGCCCATACCACAAAGCCCTGTGGTCGGAGTGCACCCAGCAGGGCCGCGTGTCCCATTCGGGGATGGGACGAACTCTCAAATTTTCTTTAATTATTTTGATTTTGTATTAAATTTTCTTCCAGATTCTTTTGTAGGGATGGCGGATCAGGACGAGGACTTCACCATTGAGTCGTCCTTCGTAGGCCGATTTCAAATCATGTGCTTTGACGAGTTTAATTACTCGACTTGGTACCGTGATCTGAGGATAGCCCTGATGAACCAGTCCCTCCCCAGATTCGTAGCCTTGGACCGCAGAGAGCCTCTGGAATCGGCCTCGCTAACCGAAAAGGAAAAATTCCAGGATCGATGCGACAAGGCATATTCGATCATCTACTTCTCGGTAAGCGGTCACCTACGCCCAACCCTCTATCAGGGGTACGAGGATGGTCGAGATTGCCTCAATGTCCTTGAACATATTCGCCGCACGTACAAACCCTCAACCCGGGAAAGGACATGGCAATTGTTTTGTCAATTTATCTCTCTCGCCATGGAGCAAAACGAGTCAATCAAGGTATATATCGTCCGCGTCGAGGAAGTGGCTTCAAAAAATCCGCGACACCAAAGTAACGTTGCCAGAAATACTCTTCACCTTACAAATGATGAGGGGATTTCCACCTTCGTTCGCGCTAAAAGTAAAATTGATCAACGCATGGCCGGACGAGGATTTTACCCTCAAACGAGTGAATGAGGCTCTGATTGCCGAGACACAGAGCGTTCGCTTTGCGGAGCAGATCGGGGTACCAGGAACGTTGATTATGTCCTCAAAGCCTGTCACCAACACCCGTGGCAGGCCAACATCACCGACCGGGGAGCAACGAATCGTGCACACCTGTTTTCGTTGTGGTGGTAAGAGCCACATGCAGGTGGATTGCCCCTCGGCCAAGGACATCAGGGAGGATCGTCGGGCAGCAACCGGTGGGTCTTTGTCACAGCCCCAGATGACAGGGGGCCTACTCCTCAAGGGACTAGACCCCGACGACTGTTATTATTAATTTTGATGTTCCTTCTTAGTTGCAGGAACATCAGCACTATGAAGGAATTAGCCACAAAGATTCCCAGGATTCATGATGTGAGTTCCTTTTAATAATGACAATGGGTCAAAACTTACTCTCTGAACACTATCCACTATCACACTGTATTAATTAATGCATTGAGATCTATTTCCATTTCAGGTGATAAAGGGGGAACACCCTGACCAGTCAGTGGTCAGACTCAGAGTGACTGACCAGATTTCAGGGATCCAAAATGGCCGACCAAAACAATGTGACCAGACTAAAGGTCCCTAACTTCCTGAACTCTTCTGGAAAGTTCTTTATAGGAGGGAAAAGAAAAACCCTACTAAACAATTCATTATATTAATTATTCTTATTTGATTCCTTATTCCTTTTTCTCTTTCTTTTAGATTTGATATTCAGGAACCAGGTCAAGGAGCAGCCCTTCATCACATTAATAGGTAAATCATTTGTTAAATTAACAATATAAAATATCTCAAATATATCACAATTAAAACAAGGTTAAATTTCATAAATCGCAGAAAACAACAAAAATGACAACAATCTCCCCCGTTTTCGCGACAACCTTATTTTATGTAACAAAAATAATGATCAGTGTAGATAAGGGGTTAGCTGGTTAATTCGGTCGGAGGTCAAGGGCTTGGTCAGAAGATCTGCCAGGTTATTTTTGGTCCCGACAAACTCTAATATGAAGAGACCCTTCTTAAAGTGGTCCCTCACGAACCGAAGTTTCAAATTGAAATATTTGGTAGTGACATTCTCCACCTCGTTGCAGATGGCATGAATCGCAGATTGGTTATCCAGGAATAAGGCCATCCCGGGATTTCACTGGGGCAACGTTGGTGACATTTCCTTCAGAATTGCAGACAACCATATCAATTCCTTTACTAAGTCGACGGAAGCTATAAGCTCTGCCTCCATGGTGGATTGATCTATGATGGTTTGTCTATTTGAACTCCACGTGATTGGGGAACGACCCATCATTACTATCATTCTCGATACGGTGTGGCTTGTATCCACATCGGATCCCCAGGATGCATCAGTGTACGCCCTGAGCCTGGAATCATGGCTCCTGACAAGGATCAGATGTTTGTTTTTCGTCTGACTGACATAATTCAGCAAATTCTCCGCATGATTCCGGGCCAATAACGTAGGTGCACTACTGAACTTTGCTAGTGTATTTACCACGACCAATATGTCTGGTCGCGTCATCCTGGCGATGTACAGTAATGAGCCAACAAGACTCCGATAAAGATACAAAATCACTTCAGTCCAGCCCAGCATAAATTAGCGGGACATAACCGTCCCTACACGAAGTGGCTCAATTGCTGTCTTTACAGTGACCATGTTCATTCTTCTCACCAAGGTCTCAATGTATGGAGTCTAATCCATGGTTATGTGATCCTTCCCCTGTCGTATTTGAATACCTAGGAAGGCATTCACTGGACCGAGGTTTTTGACATCGTACAGTTCCATAAGAATCTCGATGACCTCGGCCTGGACCCGCCTATCTTTCGCTAGGACCAACAGATCGTCCACATAAACAAGGATCATCCAATCCCAACACAACCGATAGATGCACTCGCATGTGGTGAGCGGTATGAGACCCCGGGATTGCAACTCCTCGTGTAAGGTAATCCACCAGCACCTTCCAGCCTGATGGAGTCCGTAGAGGGACTTTTCTAGTCGCCAGACAAGGGGTTTAATTTCATCCCCTCCAGGGGGGAGTTGCATGAGGACTGGGATGTCAAGTGCACCATTCAAGAAGGCACACTTAACATCAAGATGGCAATGCAGCCAGCACCCACACACCACGAGAATGAAAAAGAATACACAGACTAGAGTGAAATTAATCGTTGGATTATACACGCCCGTGTAATCCCAACCCTTCCGCTGCTGAAACCCCTTCGCCACCAGGCGTGCCCTGTGCCGGATGACCTCCCCCTTGGAGTCCCTTTTCCGGGTAAACACCGATCGACAGCCGAGAACCTTGTCTCTAGGCTGGGGACTCACAATCCGGTAAACTTTACGCTTTTTGAGAGTTTACATCTCGTCGCTCATTGCATCCCGCCATCTATCTACGTCGTGAGCGCTTATGGCTTCTTCATAAGTTCTGGGATCCTCCTCGACACTGTTTGATTCAGTATCGAGAAACTCGTCCTCCCCTCTTCAGATACCCCGGAGCTTGCAGGCAGACGGTTCTTGATGTATACAAAAGTGTGGAGCATTTCCACCCAGAACCTCTGGGGCAAGCCAGTTTCTTTTAATAGGCCCGGAAGGCCTGAACGGAGGTTTGATTAAAACGTTCGGCCAACCTGTTCATATGAGGAGAGTAAACATTCGTTTTGACATGTTTAATGCCCACATCCTCATAGAACTTTTTAATAGGTCCCGAGCAGAACTCTCCACCATTGTCGGTTTTGATCGTTTTTAGTTTATGCCCAGTGCAACGTTCCATCTTACGAAAGTTGATCTTAATACATTCAATGGTCTTGGACTTATTGGTGATGGCATACACTGTACTCCAACAAGAGAAGTCATCAATAATCACAAGGTAATACCTACTTCCCTGTCCAGAAGGGAATGCAGAGGGCCCCCAAAAGTCTGCATGAACCAATTCGAGTGGCGCCTTGGAGAACCTTTTTTTGAATGCCCTCGCTGTTGGGCGGCGCGCTTTTGTTTAGATACATATGTCACATGAGTAGGGAACACTTAATTAGTTGCCACCCTCTTAGATTTTGAGATCTTAATTATCAACTCAGTGTTTATGTGACATAGCCTGGCGAGCCACAAAGCAAGGTCCGTTACTTTCCCAGTCCCAGGCCCCAACTGACCTGTGTAATTAGACTCTAAATACGTTTTCCACAAGTCAGGCCGGGGGATCGCTTTTGTATGGTATAAACGATCCCTCCGCTCGAATACCAAAATGCAGCCCCCTCCAGAGTTTTTGACCCTTATCCTGTCGGCGTCTCCCGTCCAAGTTACTTTTGCTGATTTGGCCAACTGGGAGGACGACAGGAGATTCCTTCGGCCGCTGGGGGCATAAGCCACGTCCCTGACGACGACGAATGTTGTTACGCCGCCGACAAGGACTGACATTAATACCATCCCCTTTACTTCAATAGGAAAGGTGCTTGAATACGAGCTCATCGTGATGGGGTCGATGGCTCTGTATTCGGCATACCAAGTTTTATCATTACATAGACTAATCCCAGCGCCGAAATCCCATGTCCATTCCCCCACTTTAGTGTCGGCCATCGTGCCTGCCATCAAGACCTCAAAGTAGAAACCGTTTGGATCAAAGTCTGAATGATCCACCGAGCCATCATTTGGCTGGCGAGGTGCTCCTTTGGACTTTTGTTTCCGGTCACATTGTTTTGATTTTGTGGTTGGTTGTTTTGGGGTGGCTCCGTTGGGCTTACCATGCAAAACCCAACAACGATCATGCAGGTGACCAGACTTTCCACAATGAGTACATGTTTTCGAGTCGAATTTGCGTCGGCGATCAGGGAGGCTTTGACACGGGACGCAATGAAATCCGAATCGGCCCAACCATAAATAAGTTTAATTTTGATGGCAAATTCCGAAGGAAGGCCCATAAGCATTTGAAAAGCTAAGTCTTCATCTGGGACCCTGCGATCCACTTCTTCCAAGTTTACTGCCATGGTTTCGACACTGGCAATATAACTCTCCAAGGTCTCAGTTTCATTCATCCGAAGAGAAACAAACTGACACCGGAGTTGCCAGCGTCTTTCCCGAGAGCCGGGCTGATATGTTTGTCAAACATGTTGTAATATATTTTTACATAGGGTTTTTTCAAGACCTTGGAAGAGGGTCTTCCGGAGTCACAGATGTCACGGGAGTGGATCTGGGATTCTGTTGCCGGGGTCTCCGTCTGTTTGGATTGCAGAGGGTTCGCTGACTACGTACCCTGTCAGCCCATCAATATGGCAGGGTACATCGCCAACTTCCAAGTTGTGGGGAAAGGGACCATAGTCATGTCCTGCCTGGTGTCCGGCAAGGTCTTCATCAACACCTTCCGAGACGTCGCGTACGTTCCAATAGGGAGACGTAACTTGATCTCGGCCTCCCAAATCGCTAAGGGAGGGTCGGCGACGTGGTCGGGTGACTCGGCGAGAGTGCGGGTCCTGAAGGTCGCCCTAGAGTTTACACAAAAGGACCAACTCTACACCATGGTAGCAACACCACGGACGGACCTATGGGATGAAATGAGAGACCTCTAGGCCCTGCAGTCTTCCACCCTAACCAAATCACCCACAATCTCCACCAAACCTTCCTCCAAGCGACAGGACATAAAAGTACGACTACTGCGACGAAGCCCTCGACTCCTGGAACAACCACCAAGACGACTCTCCAGACGTGGCATTATCGGCTGTGTCTCAACGGAGTGGACACCATCAAGTGCATGTCCCAGTTAGGTGCAGTCCGTGGAAAAGACGAACTGACTGGGCCCACCATCAAATCCATCAAATGCGACACATGCCGAGAGTAGAAAATGAATAAACCATCGCCTCCCGCGATTAATGCCGTACGGACACAGGCCCCACTCGAATTAATACACGCGGACATATGGCTGCCCTCACCTGTTTAATCGGGATCAGGATCTAGGTATTACGTAGGTGTTCCACCTACCTACATCTTGAGAACCAAGGACCACGCCTTGGAGTACATACAAAAGTATTATACAAAAGAGAGACAGACTGGACGATGAGTCAAACGACTCCTAACGGACAATGGGGAGGGAATTCTGTTCTACCGCCGCAGACCAGTTCTTTGAGACAAAAGGGATGGAACATGTTACGACTTGCGTGGCATCTCCTCATCAGAACGGGGTGGCGAAGCGTTTTAACCAAATTGCCCTCAAGGCTATTCGACTCATGAGGAGTGATTGTGGCTTGGGGAAACGGTTCTGGGCAGAATTCCTCATGACGTACTGTTACACCAAAAACAGGGTTCCCTAGAAGATCCTTGGAAACAAGACTCCCTATGAGAGGCTGAGAGGGTACGCTCCCAACGTCTCTCATATGCGCAGGATAGGCAGCAAGGTGTTCGCGTTCAAACCGAAGAAACTGTGAACCGATAAGCTGGATCCTACCACCCAAGTGGGCATTTTGACCGGATATGCCACCCGGGGCTATCAGTTCTGGGAACAGAGCACAAACACCATGCGGTGAGCCCGAGAGCTCCGATCACAATGAAGGAACTCTCGTAGCTAGTACTGATATTTACCGGTAGGGGGTCGTGCATCGGTTCGACCTAAACCGTCTCGAAAGGTCCAGTATCAGGCCGCAGCAGCTCCCAAAACTTGTTGGAGACGCATACGGGTCCCAAGGAAGACGGGGCCTCGGACAGATGTTTATTACAACACCTAGGGCACCCGTCTCAAGTACTTGAAAGACATCGAAGGTCACTGCAGGAGGCTGGGGCTTGAATTTGAGCCAGCTGATTTTGACTTCTCCTCCAGAAACAGACAAGAGGGGTACATCGAAACCTAATCATCCCTTCCCATACCCATGACTGAGATGGACGACGATGACAAACCCCTAGAAACGTCTAACGAGTTCGCGACAGAATCGGAGGATTAAACAATGCCGATGGGATCGGTAAATTCGGTCGATATTGATCATAAGACATACACCGAGGTAGTGAACTCACCTGACACGTCCTAATGGCGTGAAGCAATGTCAGAGGAGCTGCGCACTTTCCGCTAGCACAAAGTGTTTCATTAAACCCGCAGTAAAATCAGAAAGGGATTGGTTGTCGTTGGGTTTATGTCCGCAATCGGAACGCATCAGGTTCCGTCGTGAGGCACCGTGCCCACCTGGTGGCAAAGGGATATCAACAACGCCCGGGATGGGATTTTACAGAAGTGTATAATCCTGTCATTAGCTTTACCATCGTGCGTCTCATGTTCATGGTTTTGGTTGTCTTGGGTTGTTGGCTGCACAGCCACATGGACGTCAAGTGCGCATACTTGTACGGCACCCTCGACAAGCCAATAGCCATGGAGCCAGCACCATGAGCATGAGCCAAACCAGGCGAGGTATGGTTCCTCAAGAAGTCCTTATATGGACTACACCAGTCAGGGCGCTGCTGGTGGGGCACATTACACGAAGAGCTCTGCTGCCAAGGGCTCACACCATTCGGATCGTGTGAATGCATGTACAGATATGGATGCGAGACATTCATTTATATATGTATATGTTGACGACCTCTTGGTTTTCACCAAAAACCAACAAGCTCTCGACAAAATACGGATACGACTCAGACGTGTCTACGACATCACGGACTTAGGCCCGACAACTGGTTTCCTCGGTGTCCAATTCCACCTTGACTTGGACAACGGTGTAGTCAGCATTAACCAAGAGCCATACATCCAAGAGATCTGTGAAAGGATGAGTATGATCCCCAACCAGAATGCAAAATACCGTTAAAGGTTGGGGCCGTGTACAGTCGCGAGCTTTGTGGGAACTCTGCAGAGGGGATCCCATATCCCTATCGAAATCTTATCGGATCGCTGCTCTACATCGCCCGGATGACGCGTCCCGACGTGCTGGTGGATGTAAATAACCTGGCGAAGTTTAACAGCAAGCCGACCCTGCTAGCATGGAACCATGCAGCTAACATGCTCAACTATCTGCGTCACACCAGTTCCAAAAGCTTAATGCTTTCTGGCAGGGGTGCAATGGTCATCAGGGCTTACTCCGATGCCTCTTGGGGGTCCGAGGTTGATACCTCGTACTCGGTCTCCAGATTTGTCGTGTGTTCGGAACGTCACAAATAGGCAGGAGGTCTGCGATGCAGACTATCATCGCCCAGTCTACCATGGAAGCCGAAACATGGCTCTCGTGGATACGATGAAGGAGGTTATTTGGCTCAACGAGATCCTCTTCGAACTAAAGATGGTACTCCCATCATCGCTTGGTAAGGTGGAGATCATGTGTGACAACGAGTCAGCCATTTTCGCGATTAAGAACGCGGTCGCGAACGGCTCTACAAAACACTTTACCCGCAAGTTGAGGTTCGTACGCGACCATTATTCGAAGGCTCTCTTTACCATCCACCACGTACCTACAAAGAGCAATTTGGCGGATGTGCTCACTAAGCCGATGAACGTATCTAAATTGACCTCCCTAACACCATATTTGAAATAGGGAGTGGCGTATTCCAAAATTTAGTCTACGGTTCGTTAGGGATAATACGCCATGGGGGGGGGTGTTACAAATCCGGGGGTTAGGGGCCAAATTTTGCCCAGCTTGCGAGCAGGGCCCATCCGCGTGTTCGGTCCACGTTGGACGACTCAGTGGCCACCTTGTGTTGTCTGGGCCAACTGACCAGGGTCAGTTGGCCCCCTTCCTCCACTTTGTGTTCCCTTTTGGGATGCACCAGCCCGGGGTTTTCGTCCCGGCCGCCATCTTTGTTTTTGTTCACAATCTACATAACTTGTGAACCACCACCATCACCAATATGTTTGTCTCTCTTTTGGTTTGGTTACAACGAAAAATAAAAGTGAGTTTTATTTCGGTTATGTTTTTCTTTTGGAGCTTTTTTTGGTCCGGGGTCAAACCCCGACAAAACACAACAGATTACCCCCTGGGACCATCTTCTGGGCCCACTTCATTTATGCTTAAGTATTGATTTCAATTAGTCATTTCCATTGTCTTTTTGGAGTTCTTAATGCCTATTTGTAATTGGGTGTTGGCTATGGCATTGGAGATGTTTTTCATCCTTGGACCTTATATGGTCCCATCCGATTGATGACATCATGATGACATCTTCCAGGTAAGTTATTGGTAATGGACAGCCAAGCCCCCAAAAAGTGTCCACGTAAATATGGATGTCTGACCTCTGATGGTCAGTTTTTTCGAGGCAGTACCCCTCAGTGGGGTGCTGTTTGTACAACATGTAGCCCTGCCACAACTTATCCTTCTCCTATTTTGTCCCCGAAGAGGAGGTAGGGGACACTTCCCAATCAGCACCCTGTTACGGTTTGTAACCCAACAGTGGTCCTTCAGGACCTGGACACTGCGACCATCTAATTTGTCTACGTTCTTCGCGGAGATGGTATCGTTGGCTACGCGGGGTCTGTGTTGACCCCCACTCGCCAAGACCATTATTCGCATCAGCTGGCTCCCCCCTTGGAGATCTTGGGGGCTCCCGGGGTCTTTGGGACCCCTCCAGCCTCCCCGGTCCAGCAGATTTCCCAGTGTCCTCAGCCTCTTCCTCCTCTGACTCAGAGTCCGAGGCGGAAACGGTCCTCTTTGAACCCAGTTCTCCGGGGTATCCCTGGGACCTAATGGACCGCCAGTCACCCTCGGCTGTGGTCACTTTGGATTAGTTTCCCAAGTGCCACCGGCCTGACCACTTAATGACGACCATTGATCGACAATGGGCAAGTTTTTTTAAAGTTTTTTTTTCTTTCTTTCTTCTTTTTTTCTTCTTTCTTTTATCGGTTCATGGCCCCCGTTTTCCGCAAACTTGCTTTCGCCCCCCTCACACCAGGGTAGGGAAAGGTTATTGGTGTATATGAAGCCTTAATGCCACTGGTCAGATGTATCATTATGAAGCTTTTGCCGCAAATCCACATTTTAGTCATGCCATATCACAAATGTTGTTTGATATGTAACTGCATCACATCCCCAGACTAATGGATATCATGCATTCATCAATTGGAAATACAACTTCAATATATTAAACTTTTTGGAGAAATGTGTATTACAAAGCCAATAATCTGGATTTTTGTATTGAACAATTATGTTTAAAGATTAACCATTGTGGTTGGTAGTTTGGCATCTTTTTGGATGCCTACCAGAAAACTTAATTTTTCCGGACGAAAAAATACCAATGTCTTTTAGATAATACTGATTTTTACGATGATGTTGACGATGAAGAGAATGATTCTAACTATCATAATATTGATTATGTTGATGACAGTAATTCCAGTACTTCAGAATCGTATATTACGGATGGAAAAAGTTATGATTACATTAACATTAAAAATGCACACATGAAAGACACCGAATCCCACTTTCGGTGCAAAATACGAAATGTGACGTCACTCAATCTAATATTAACACGGACCGTGACGTAGGTGGAGGTTCCTCCACGCGTGATCCAAGACTTGGGGGATCTGCGTGGCCCCAAATCCGGTATGATCAAATTCTGCTAATTTTCGATCACAGAATCTAATTCACCCTTCCCTTGGTAGCTAACCTAAACCTCCTGTAGCTAACGTTACGCAATTCTAGATTCCCTTTTTACCAGTTACACCTAGAACGCTTACGAAAAGAGATTATTCACAGGCCTAGCACGGGAAGAAAGGAAATGATTAAACCCTTTAATACTAACAATCCTTACCGGTCCACCAGGACTCGTCTTACTCGATTTGACCTACACTGCAGTCTGCGTGGTCCTCAGATCTGCTCCACGTTCCTGCCAGATGTAGATCCGCTTTGAAGTTCCAAAATCCAAGAAGACTTCTCCAAATATCCTGCAACCGGAATACCTCAATTCCAGGAGGACGGGAGTTGAAAATGAACT
>JAUJYV010002770.1:0-11638 GCA_033995625.1 Ophyiulus pilosus | reverse complement strand
ACATCGCTCGTTAAGCGAGTCATTTTTTTACAATTCATATTGCTCGTTATGCGAGGTGCTCGTTAAGCGAGGTTCCATTGTATAATCATAATACACGGTTGCCATGTTATTAGCCTTTTCCCGCAAAAAAAATAAATAAATAATAAATGTATATATTTAAATATATAACAAAAATACTTAGTTTCCTACTTTGCGAATTAAATAATAATTTTAAAAATATCCAAATTTCAGAAACTCAAGTTTGGGTCACTCCAAAATTCATCCGATCATGTCAGATTAATGTAGCCTATTATAGTTTTACGTAATTTGTTTGATATTAACATGAATAATAGTCAAGGCATATAGGAATCACAGTTGTTAACAACAGCAGTTCTAGTTTTTCATCCCGATTAGTGAAAACACAAAATGGGGTGTCCCAATAAAAATGGCCATAATTTAGAAATGCTGAATTTAGAATTTTGAGAAGTTAATCACCATAATATGACGGAAAAGTGTTTCTCGCCAACTGGCAGAAAATTCCCCACTAAAAACCCGCTTAAGACATTCCAACTGGGCAAAACGATGACTGCCCAAAGTTACCCTCACTGGCCCAAGGTATCCATATTTTACGGTATTTGAAAATATCTGACAGCTTTGCGCCTATTACCTCACGATTTCTGTGAATATTTTGAAATTGCGTGTGTATGTTTGGCTTCCTGTGGATCAAATCAAACAAAATGGGTCACACGCTGGCTTGTTTTTAAACGCAACAGCAGTGGTAAAGTGCATGGCAAGGTGCCAGAATTGTTCGCTAAAATGTAGTGTTGGGGAAAGGTGTTAGCCTTAGAAATATAAGTAGGTTAAATTCTGACAAGCTTGCACTTTTCTAAACAACGTCTGTGACTAAGAATTTGGGGTAATATCAATACGTGTTTAGCGGCCTGGGTTTGTTTTTTATTTTGAGGCACATGTCAGATTTGAACGTGCGAAATAGGGATACTGTTGTAACGCTTCTGAATAGCCACAGATTGGCACCACGAGTGCATTGGTTCAAACTGTAGGCGCAGATTGGCACCACGAGTCATTTTGTCCAAACTACTAGCTCAGACTGGCACAATTTACCTCTAATAAGTTTATACTATATGATAATTTTCAACTATTTTTACATGTGGGGATTTTAATGATAAAGAATGTTGTGTGCACATGTATTCCAAAAATTGAATCAAAATTTATGCCAAAGAATGTAGCCATCCTGTAAGGTGTAAGGAATTTAGTGTCATTTCTAAATATGAGAACACGGAAATTTTATTATCAAATTGTTCAGACAAATGTTGTTTGTTTTAAATAAATAACTAATGGTCTTCAGTTCCCCACTCGAAAGCAAATAACGTTTGTCTTACATTACAAAATGTTGTCTCATATTTATTTAAATATGTCATTGTAAATAGCTTCATCCTGTATATCACAATATTAAGTTTAGTAATTATTTATTGTATTTTATTGAAGGATCTGTTCACTGTTGAACTGGACAAGGTTTGGAACAGCCGTTTGGGATTCAGCTTAGTTGCAGTGGAAATTGGGAAATTAAAAGGTTCATTCATAAGAGCAATTCATCCTGGAAGTTTGGCATCCCATGATGGCCGTCTTCGTCCTGGAGACAAAATTTTAAAGGTTTGCACTTCTTGTTAAACTGACTTTTATTTAAAATTTCACTTTAACTTTCACTTTAACTAAAATTTAACTTTAGAAATGATTTTTCATTTTGGATTTTGGATAACGCTAGTTTAATTATTTTGATTGTTGTTTTTTTTTAATATTTTTCATATTAACTTTAATATTTCCCTTATACGTTTTCCTGTTTTACCGTTTCTCTGTATTGACTGGAACTGAAATTCGATGTCATAAGTTTAACAACAAACAAATTAAGGAAGAAATGATTGTTCAGTGCAATGTTTTTCGAAAATGTATGCACAACTCATTGCAGTTGAATTAAGTTTATTTTTTAAATTTCTTCTTTAGATCAATAACATTTATATCGAAAATTCACAAACAGAGGATGTTATTGAGATGCTTCGAAATTTAAATGGAAAAATACGGTTGGATGTTGCAAGGTATGTTTGCCCTCAAAACATCTCATTTTGCTAATTCTATATTCCCTTACTAATTGCATGATTAATTTTATTTAATTCTTTATTTTTAGAAACCCTGTCGTCACCAATTCGGTATTAAATATTCTTCGACTTCAATCTCTTTAAAATGTGAAACGTTTCCTGAGGTTCAGACACGCAAGTTTTCTTCAATTGTTACTTGTTAAAAATCATAGTTATATTTTGCGGATAAATCAGACCTATTCTTGCAAGCCTTATACATTGTTATGCGCTTCATATGGGAAATTTTAACTAGCCAATGTGAAATTAACAGAATTGTTTCAGTTACATTATTCAGTTACTTATTGTTTCAATTACACTATCTGGTTTAACTGACAAAGCTAGAAACTTAAATGGCTACCTAAATGTGATATTTATTTATTCTAATAGTTACTTGCAAGCAATAAAGTTGTGTATTAAAGAGATAATCGAGTGTTTAATGTAAGTTTAACAAGAAAGCGTCAGCGGATTAAAATGGATTAAAATGGTAAGTAATATGAATGTTATCTGGGTTCTATTATCTTCTAAGACGGTATACTTGCCTGTAAATGTAGCTTTTAATTATTGGTCTACACGTTCTTCTTGTTCTTTAAATTCAATCGATATAGTATCAGAAGCTAAAGAATAAATACGACCCAGGGGCCATTCAAAAAGGACGTCCCCGAAATTCCTTAAAAAATTGACCCCCCTGTCCACATTGTGTACCTTTTTCCCTTCCCCTTCATTCTCCCGCATAGACGTCCTTAATTTTTTTTTTAAAGTAGGGTATACTGAAAATATGAGGAACATAAAATACCCAGCCTATAAATTTCCAAGCACTTTTCTCGATTTCAATAGGGAAATTTCGCATACTCCAACCGTTCATTATTACCGTTACGGAATTCCCTTCCATTACAGTAATAATGAACGGTTGGAATTTGCTATATTTCCCTAATTCCACTACATTTTTCCAAATTTTTCTGATTAACGGAAAAAAATTGCATAAAAACCAGCATAAAATTGGTGTTTAACACAAATTTAGGCATAATTCCCGACTTTCCAGAGGTTTTAAAAATTAAAGCACATTTGGGACTGTGGACAAATTTCTTCTGGTGTCCCTTTCACTGACCTTTAAAACACAAACAGAAAAGGCAAAAACTGAAAAATACCAGCATCTCCCCCACCGCCACCCCCTCTTGAGGACGTCCTTTTTGAATGGCCCTAAGGCAGTAAATATAAAAAACAATTCTTTTGTAATAATTTGTTAATCTTTTGAAATGTTTAAATGGATTATTCTATTAATTATTGATAGGAAATTTTTGAAAATGATTTCAAATTGGCGGTAGAGCTCAATGGATTCTCACAAGGTAGGACATGTATAAATAAATGACACTTTTTTTTCCAACAACTTTAATTGCTTTTCATCATTGAACATCATTACTGACATATATAGTACACGATTAATTAACAATGCTTCTATATATTTTATTCTACTTGATACATAAATTTTCCCGTTATCATGCAAAGATCTACCCATCTGGATTAGCTTGCTTTGGATAAACTATTTTAGCATAATTTACCTCGTTGCCCTTATTACTTGTTTTCAATCTGCAGTGATGGATAGTCAAGCGAATTTTGAATTGTTTAATCCTAAGATGTCATTTAAAGTAATCCCCTAAAGATACTTATATTAATTTAGTCCCTGATAGAAAATTAATCCATCATAAACTGGGGGGAAATGATTGATGAAATTCATACTTTGGTAAATGTTTGGTAAACCTTTATAGAACTTTTAAAGGAAATTTTAGAAAACTGAACTTTGAACTAACAAATTCGCTATTGCATGTATAACATAACGGTTTCTGTTACCCAATGAGATTTAAGATTCATAAAAAATGATAATTTATTTTTTTCATAAATAAGCCCTAATTTGTTACCATATGCATACCAAATGGGTCATGCATCTATCGTTGTAGGTCCCATTAAAATCCCCAGGGATCGAATGGCTCGAGTCCCACTTAGTTACTGTAGTTTTTACAATATATGCTACCAGTAATTATACAATAACACAGTTATGTTTTGCACAACCTCATATATACGTACAATATTTACATATACAAAGAAAAACCTCTACTAGCAATATGTACAGTTTAAAAGATGTTGGGTCCTGCGGTTAATTATAAATTTTTCTTCTGACACTTGAGACCCCATAGTGTATATTGCGAGCGTATATATGGTAAAATTTACACAAAAGATAAATGAAAATAGACCTCATTATAAATCTTCACACACATTTCATATTATTGACTGCTGGCATGTTTAGTTCACTATGAAAATTCAGTATTAAAGCATGAGAAATCTACAAATAAATAAAGTTCGTTTACAGAAATTTGTTAAAGATATGGTTGTATGTACAACTGTATTTATTCTGAGCTTATTTGGCAATAAAGCATTTTGAAATTTAAAATTACAGTTCCACGAATGCGTTGTTTGGCTACTTAAGGAGTTTTTGATATGTATTGTAATAGCTGATTTTAAGTTCTTTTGTTAATTTTCAAATAATATTTTCAATTTGATGATTTTAATGCAATTTTTACTTTTTCATGAGAATGAAATATTCTATTGTTTAAGATTTCATGTAGATAATGTTCTTTTTCTTACAACACTAACGTTTAATTTGAAGCACGTTTAAAATCATCCAAAATTATTGCTTTATTAAAAATCACTGACAACCTAAATAATTAAAAGCATTTTTTTTAAAAAATATCAACACAACATGTATAGATAATTTTTGAAGGCAAACTTTCAAATTAAGGCAAACGGTAAACATTTAATCAAATTATTGGTTATACCTGTTTTTGCATCATCAGCAAAATTTCAGTCGTCTTTAAATCTAAAAAAGTTTACGTTTAGCGTTTTATTTATATAGCACAATCGAACATACTCTCAATATGGATTAAATTCACCCCAAAACAAGTTCTTTATATAATAATTATAACTTGCAACGTAGTAATAATTATTAGTGATATATACAGTTATATACTTTAAAATTCATTAATGATATCGATAGGTTTTTCTAAACATAGTTTCAACATACATCCATTCTATTTAATATAACTAGATCAATTACAATTCTGAAATTTGACATCGTCGAACCGCACACAACATGTTAGTAAACATTTAATTTTTAAATGGAGATCAAGTAATTTTTTTTAAACAATTAAGAATTAAAAACCGTTACACCTACGTAATAAAAATCTCCATTGTACTAATGTCCAGAAAAATAAAACACCCAACATTCAGAATATAGTTAATCTTTGGAATTCTCCCATCAAGAGTTTACATTTTTGTTCATATCATATACTACTGTTAATTTTGATGATAGCTCTGCTTACATCACTCATGAAAGTAACTTGTCATATATGCACGGCAAACGATTCTTTAATGTAAGCTTATTTGGATATACCCATGCAATACTTCTCGGATATTCGTGCATCAGCAATTAAGTTCATACAGTTAACAAGTTCTTGAGGCTTGACAAGAGTGCATTGAAAAACGAAAAACATTTTTCAATGGAACCTCGTAATTTATGGAGCCTAAACCCTCAAATGTGTTAAACAAGAAATTCTGAACCGAACTTGTTAATTCAATACAAGATTAAATGCTGGTAATCTAATGTAAATCTATTGAAGATTTTATTATGCTCTACCAAGTCATGTAGTCATTTTGAGAAATCAGAATTGTGTGGTTGTGATATTTAGGAAAACTGCAAATGGGATTATTCTTTGTTAATTCACTCAACTGCCTTCATTAGCTTTATTTATAGTCCGTAATACCGTATATTGTCAGATTGCCAAAATTCTACTCAGAATTCTGTTGCAATGGGATTTAAAACAGTTTATGCTTGTCATGTTATAAATGAATCCTTCAAATTTGCAGAAATCATTTTGTCAGGCATTGATGTTAGCGCCGTCACACCATTTTTTTGAAGATACATGCTTTTGTTGAAAATTGCATCATTAGCTTTGTTAGCATCATTATCTCATCTCATTTTCCTTGATATTACGTTGCCACATTATTTTTCAAAACTTTGTGTAATCACATTGCACGAAATATTCATTTTCACAAGACTTATGCAGTAACAAGAAATTTCTTCGTACCTTCACATACACATTCATACTTTTTACATTTCACATCACATTTATAAGATACGAAGTTACATATAATTAATTTCTCTAATAATTTTGCATATATTACATACGAGATCGTACTAATACTGTTTCTATATATACCAAATCTCGCAGTTTTTTAATACTGGAGTTGGTTATATAAGTTTACAATATTTGACTAAGTCTACGTGTATTTTACAGGGCGGATGGTGAAGGGCAAGCGTGATTTTATGTGGTGGTTTCTGTATATAAATTTCATAAATATTACACGTCTCTGGAATTTTTTTGCGCGTCTATTGTTTTCACAATTTACCATACGCAAATGATTATTATCCGACTAAACTTGTTAGTCGAACACATACATATAGTTAAATATATACAGCTGAACAACACTTTGAAAATTACTCCACATGGAAATGTTTAGAAAACTACAAAATTTACCACTGCACGAGTTTGTCTAGAAAATAAAAATTGTCTAATTTTGGAAGGTGTTTAGCTCAATTAATAAATGAGGTTGACATGAATGTTTGCATGCTTTTCAATATCAGATGGTCAAAGTAAAACATAATTAGTTAATCACAATTAATGAGTATACAATTTGTGTACATGCAAGAAACGGTATTTGCAGGCTTTGAACATACACTTTCCGATAGTTAATGCTTACATAACATCAAATTGTGATATGCATAATTGTTATTAATATAATATGTTACTTTTAATGTTAACAAAATTTATAATTACGAGCAAAAATTATGTTTTTTTTAGACTGATGTTCGATTGAGACTTTACAAATTTAATTTTCAGTTTTTGTGTATCAGAAATATAAATAGGCTATTAAATAATGAAGCGAAAATTGATTTTTGCCTAACATCGTATACATTATCGATTAAACATTATGCACATGTAACACTTTCTGGTATGAATTCCAAAATGAATTTCAGACATAATTTAAGTGGTTTTAATGTATTTACGATTTGGTCAAGGCGCAGGATTTGAGTTTTTTTCCAAATTAACGATAGTTGAAATATCGAAATTCGGAAATAATAAAACAAACTTATTAAAATTTATTAAGAGCACGCTAGTTAATGTGAAAAGTTTTTACAACGAGAATAATATGCCCGATTTCATCACCTAATGTACAATTTATTTTAGTTTTTTCGCATTTAAAATATCCAGAAAGACCAAAAGATCAAAAATTAGATGCACATTTTTTCTCGGAATAATTGAGCAAATGAACACCTGTCTGCAAGAGCTACATCTACTTTGGTTTTGTTATAAGGAACTTTACCTACTTTTTAAGAATTCAACAACATGGATTAAATCAATATTAAATCACAGGGATTAGATAAGGTTATATGATTAACAATTTCAATATTCCCAACAATTTAACGTGACTGTATTCTTAACTAATAATTTTAATTATATTTTTGAATAAATTTAGTTTGAAATAATACAAATAAAAATTGCTTGTGGATTCAGTACAAGTTGTAATCATAACTTCTAGAAAACTTACATGCATTAATAAGGCCATTTTACATACTTTACATAGGTTGTGGTAGGTGTTGGCACTGGGATGGTTATAAAGAAATTTTAAATACGGAATGCAAATATCTACATGCATTTGTTGTATATTATTACACTGTGTTTAAAGATGCTGTTATTACTCACCTTAAATATGCATGCCAAATACTTGCATTCTCTTCAATTGATTTCTAATTGAAATCCTAAATGTATGAAATCACAACTGGTACATTACACACGAAAACAACACTGGGATAATATGTTGGCATAGACAGTTTGATAAAAGGAAAAGTACCAAAACTAAACATATTTTTGACTTTAGTTTCCAATTTCAACACATTTTTTATTAATTATATTTCAAGATTTTTTTATTTGGTGGCGAATGAATAATCCGGAGTTTGAATTTTTTTCTAAAATATGTAGAATCAAGCAGTCAAATTCATACTAAATAAACATGTTGCGTTCTCAAAAGAAATTGTTCGAAAACTAAAACACAAGCTCCATATTGTACAAACTGCCCATGCTAACGTTTTTCAGGATGTTAGATATGCTTAATTGTATGTGTATTATATTATTATGACCTGTCTATTGCATTGACATGATGATTATGGACGAAGATACAGCAGCACAATTAAATAATCCTATCATCCTAAAATTCTGTCTGTTGGGTTCTTTTCGCTCTTTGGCTTAGGGTCATCTTGTTTTTCCTGATTGACATCCTCTTCCTACCGTCCAAGAAGTCATCATCGTCCTCATCGTCGTCATCTTCACTCCCAAGATTCAGAGCCGGATTCACTTGACCATTCAACTCTCCAGTCTGGTAATTTTTGATCCCGCCAATGACATTCAGATTGGTCATTTCGCCGTTTTCAATTGCCTCGTGCACTGGTTCCTTCACCTTGATGACATCTTCGGGGATGTTGACAATGCAACGGAATATGTCAAAGTTGGGTGGTAGTTTGCCGTTCTCGAAAATATATTTGGTACCCATGGAAACGGAAAGTAAGGTGCCCAGGCTGACCAACATGGAAAGGGTACGGAATGGGAAAAGCTGACCATCAACCGGATCGTAGAAGGGATAATGGACGAGCGGAGGTAAAAAGAGGAGGGGTTCACCACCTATCAGACGTAAGAACAAGCCGATGATGTAAGCGGCCAAGGATCCGTAGGTATTGCAATGGGATTTCATGTGAACCACACCCAAAAGTTGGGGGAACAAGATGACGTAAACCAGGTCCGCGCACAGGTACCACAAACCGTAAATGGTGGGAATGGTTAGGGCCATCACTGTGGATAGACCGCCGACCACGAATATGGACACCCGCATTACCCAAATGATCTCCATTTCAGAGGCCTGGAAAAGCAAATGCCAAACTTAGTCCTCGAAGGAAATTTTTCGTGGACTTTTAGAATATTATCGATGGTAACTGAAGTTTTTAAGCTTCGACGATGTTGAAGTTAGGCTATTTAAGCATTACGGCTTAAGTAAGATAGCTTTTGATAACTAATTCACATTTTTGATGCAATTAAAATTGATAATGATAATGTTGATTCCGGTAAACTTTTAAATTTTTGGAAATTGAATATTTAGCATGATAAGAAGACGAAGTAGAAGTGAACGTTGACAGTGATGCAAAATCTACAATTGTAGACATTTTACCCCAAAAAAATCCAATCTCATAATGTCAGACTAATACCCTCTTTTCAGTGCCTAAGTTTTTAGCTATAATTTCTACGTAAAATTTACATTATGACATTTTATTCATGTCCTATCAATCAGCTTGTACGCATTTGTAAAACAGCGCCCCAGATTTCATTTGATTAAATTAATTAATGAGAATGATCAATGGTATTTCTAGAATGTACCACCCGTTGATGTTTACCAATTCGTAGGCATGACCAAGAATTCTTTTTGACTTATATTATTGGCGGGAATTATATGATTATAGGGCCTATATCGCCGTTTTACATTTGGATGCTGCCTGATTGGACTATGAGCTCGATGGGAATCGTTCATAATGTATAAGTTATAGGTACAACTTAGGCGCTGAAACGCGATTAATACATTTTACTGTGACTATCAGTTATTAATATTGATAAAAAAATTTACCCTTTGGCGGAAGATGAGCTTGTAAATATTTCGGGCGAACATGGAACTGGCTCCCAAAACGGACGAATCGGCAGAGGACATGACAGCAGCCGAAACTGCCCCAAGTCCGAAAAAGGAAACCGCTTGTGGGGTCAAGTATTGCAAGACCATGGGCAAGATTTGCTTTTCGTCTGCTTCAGTCACGTCTTTGCCGTATTCAGTTTCATTCCAGTCTAGAAAAGTGAAATGGAAACATCAGGAAATAAAGTTAATGAGCCTCGTCTTTGTTGAAAACTCTACTAATCCGGCTATTTGATAATTACTTGTGGCCTTAGCAACAGCGCCGATAAGAACGGGTGGAATGGCCATCACTACGCAACCGAGGGCAGCAACGTAAGACAATAGTTGAGCTCTTGCTGCGGATTTGGACGACAGAACTCTTTGGAAATATACCTGAAACGGGTAAGGGACCAATTAAGTTTAGTTGACATTTCAGTTTTCCTATAACGCGTGTTTGTATTGTTCGAAGTTGTAGTAATTTCCTATAGACTGCACTATATTAGAATTTAATGCATGTATGGAAAATGTTGATTACCATACCTGCCAAGGAATCCCTCCGAATATAAGCAAAAGAGCACAGTCTATGTAAACCCCGAGAAATTTTCCTTCCAAATTCCCGATCCAGTCGATGTTGCTTGGACTGATGGACGAAGTAGCCGGATGGGACATTGCGAAGGGAATGCAAAGCCACTAGAATTAACCAAGCCAAAAGATTTCAAATTTTGGCACATTTCAAGTCAATTTTTTGTTGCGGTAAAATATTTATTATTTCGACAAATTCACTTACTAAGCCAATGAAAATGCAAATTAGTTGAATGACGTCTGTGTATGCTACTGAATATAATCCACCGAATAGGGTGTAAAAAATAGCGATGAGGGCCGACACAATAACAGCAGTAAAACTGTCGATGTTCAAAATGACACTCAAAGTAGCCCCTAATACGAAAATAAATAACAAATAATGGCATGTAGCTCAAATGTGGCAGAATTATTGCACTTTATAAACAAATGGTTGATACATGGATCTAATCTCATCTACTAGCTCCTGAATAACTACATTAATTAATAGAAATAACTATCAATGATTAATTGGTTTAATTGGTTCTGATGAAGCAATCTTTTATAACATAATTTGGACTAGCAACTAATCAGGCAAAGATGAAAATAGCGTTAATAAGCTAATAATAATGGCATATAAAAGTAATAATGTACCTAAGGCTCCCAAGATGGCGGCCGACCAAAATACTTCTCCACACAAAGCTGGAATGAATAGCAAGCCACCCATCCTTTCCCCGAACAAGTCTTGAAAAGGATCCAACATGGTGACATAGCCTTGTTCTCTCATTTTGTTAGCAAACAAAATGCCACCTAATAGAGAAAATCCCGTTTTCGTAACTCAGTTTTACAACAGTATATCACATCGTTGTACTGGCATATTGTAGATGCAAAAATGTAGCCGTACTTACCGAACACCAAACTGATTGCGTAACCAAAAGGTGCTTGACACCATATTAAACCCTCAGAGAAGATTGCCTCTGCAGTTCCGTTAATATATCCCCCTCCGACCCATGTTGCTGAAATACATTTACCAAGTTAGCATATTAGTTACGATTTGTAACAATACAGTGGAACCTCGCATAACGAGCATAATTGGTTCCGGAGTCTTGCTCGTTATGCGAAACACTCGTTAAGCG
>JAUJYV010002769.1:0-11639 GCA_033995625.1 Ophyiulus pilosus | reverse complement strand
ACAAATTTTTGCCATTTAATTTAAACGTGAAACGCAATTTTCATAGTGTCCCAATACTTTTTTTGTCAACTGTATATTATTGGCCAAATATGGACCATGTATAGTAACATATGACTTTATTAAAGTGTATTTGGGCCATTTTTATCCTTTGATGGGGCATTTATGGGTGCACATGGTCGTTGATGGGCCATATGTAATAATACAGTGGAACCTTGCTTAACGAGCACGTCGCATAAGGAGTGATAAAAAATTGACTCGCTTAACAAGCGACGTTTCCCAAAACGAGTGACGTGGATAGGGGAATTCTCGAATTGTGCAATGGAACTTTTCGTGCCATTGGTACATCAGTCTGTGTTTTGCTTAACGAGTGTTTCGCATTACGAGTAAGACTCCAGAACGAATTATGCTCGTTATGCGAGGTTCCACTGTATATGCCTATGAAACGCCTCGCCAAAAACTACACAGCAAAAGTAGCCTGGTGTGTAGACACCTTAAAAGTTAGCAGCACAGAAACAGGGTTATGCACATTCTACACATTTGCTTTACGGAGAGTCAAAATCTCCAATATTTGTTTCTTCAAAGTTCAAAGTCTGTGTATCAATGTAACATTGAAATTCAGTTTGGAAAAAAAAAATTTTGGAAGTCCAAGTGTAGGAATTAGACAGATTATTCAAAGATTACCAAGCATGTATCTTGCATTCACATTTCTCTGTAATTTTTATCTCTATTATGAATTGTTGAATTCAACAAATATCTTTCCTGATTTACTGCCATTTCCTCCCAAAAAATTAATGATAGTTGATCTCACTACAATTATCTCCTATAGTTTAAATAATATATTTTTATGCATTACAAATAATAAAAAGTATTTTTTATAAGAATAATACACTAAATACGAAACGCATGTATCAAAACGTATTTCTTAAAGATGTAAATGGCCGATTTCATTTAGGGAAACAATGTGATAATGCATTGGTAAATACAATTTTAATATCAGGCTTTGACATATACACTCAAATTCATAAATAATGTCCTAAAAATTGGCATATTGATTGACCATATCATTAACCAATTTTCATAAGGCGATTTGATGCAAGAACTGACATTTGGTTCGAACAAGTGATTTCACTTCTCGTACGAGATACCTTATGTCAATGGAAATCCGGTTGCTTTTACTGCCCTTAGCTCATTGGCAATGCAAACTGAACATGCTGTACTAGGACGATTTGCATTCCTAACTAATTTCAAACAAGTTCTAGTCATACTATACAGTTTATTACGAATCATGGCCCTCAGCCCATTTCCATAGATGCATGACAATGCCACAATGTCCACCCTTCTAGACAGGTAAAAAATACAAAAAGACAATTCTTCCAGGTAATTTACAAAAGGACGACACATTACGCGATGTGAGTTTGCTGAGCAACCACTTCATACTTAGGTATCTTCATGCGAGTGGTTGTCAGCTATAGCCGGATAAGCGCATTTTGTATTGCGTATATGCAAGTGGTTTGTAAAATTGGCTGCACGAATTAAGGCTAGGTGCAGAATCATTGCGGAATGTTATTTTCTGTTGAGGATTGTATTGCAGTCAAGCAACGGGGTTCGTGCACACGGCCAATACTCCTAAGCTAATATGCATAATGAAAACCACAGCCAAAAACATATCCTACCCAGGAATTAATTCTTGGTCTCTTTATGGAAAGGCCGATAGGACTACTACCCCACCAATGGTCCTTGGTATAAAATGACATTCTGTTGAATCGCAACACGGCATCTCGCCGCTCATTCTGCACCTAGCCTCATTTTTGAAGACTGCAAAAGCAGATATTTCATGTAAGAATAATTCATTAAGAAGTTCTGTGCGATGGACATGTAATACTTATAGCTCAGATTTGCACCAAGATTAGTCATTCTTCTTGAATTAATTTATATTTGTTAATAATGTGTGAATTGAGTATCAATGTTTTTTCAAAACTAGTTTTAATTGCTTCTGCAAAAAAAAATGTTATCTAACATTGCATTTTGTGGATCTTGTTCTGCAGATAGAATGCGGTAATGTTCAGCAAATTTTTGATGACCATAAAATTAAAAGGCATCCTGACCTAGGCTAGGTGCAAGCGAGTGTTGCGTTGTCATTGTGATTAGGCAGGGTGTTACATGTTCACACGGTGTGAACTACACGTTCTGCTGCGCTCCAGTTGTACAGTCCCCAATATAAAATAACATCCTGCCAAATCAAAATTATGGAGTAACAACGGTTGCAGAACACATTAAATGGCCACGTATGGGTGGTTTATAATGTCATTAATAAACAGCTGCTTGAGCATGTGTACATTCACTTCAGCATTCATCAATGCTTACTGCTACTGTTATTAGCCAATCATAATGCGAAGATGCCTAGTGAAGTTGAGAGGTTTTCGGCTATGGACAGGAAGCCAGTGCTGCTAAATGTCACACTGAGGTCTCAGAGTTGAGTCTTAAGACGAACTTGTTGCTCTTAGGGTCCACAATTTCCTCAGTCACATTGAAGTGAGGGATCTTATTGACAGTACACAAGAGGGATATTTCTGCTTGCCGCAGATGGAAGATGGTGCCAGCTTCCACTGCCCGTGATAGAAGAGTGTCGCAAACAAGGCCCCATGTCTGCACTGGCCGATGCTCTCGGTCGCTCTGAAGAGTAGGCGTGGTAACATAAAACTTTTCGAGAAAGGCTTTAGGGCTAAGGTCATGTGTAAGACAAAGGGCCAGATGCTGTAGAATGGACTCCATGCAGTGGCGAGGCTGTTGCCGGGTGATGCGCAGGTACTTCTGCAATGCTCTAGACATTGATGGGAAAATGGCCTGCGCAGCTTCCATGGGGTCCATTGGAATAGCAGGTCCTGTATAAGGAAGAAATGACTGTTAATCACAATACTTCAACATTTTGTGAATTCATAATCTGTTAATTCTTTTCACAATGGTGCTCATCTTATCTCATCCACAGAATTTAGAAATACTTGCAAATTAGGGGAATTCATCAATATATCTCATCGTAAAGGGCGTAATGGCAAGTAAACCAACATGTAGCGATTGACTGGTATTTTTAAGGAAATGCCTGATCAAAACTTTCGAGAGGGGGAGGCCTGCCCGCACATTCTAAAGCAGGACAAAAACTACATATATTTCAACATTGCAATCAATATAACCAAAACAAAAGCATGTTTTTTAAAAAAAGCCTTTTTAACATAGGAAATAAACACAGTTGGAAATTTTAAAAACAGCTAATGTCGCAATTTTACGTATAGCTGTGCTAAAAATTTGTTTCGAACGTCGTCTTTGAACTACAGTTTGAGCATGAAAATGAGGACCAAACTGAATTTCACGTTAATTGTTAGTCGTGATTCGTACCACCATTGAAAATCGATCATATGGCCGGGACAATTTGGTTGTCTTATCACACGGAGACCTTAATTAATTGACATGGCTGGGTTAATTGAAGCAACGTATATGCATAAAGTCCGTCTTTTAATTGTGGAAAATTAACATTACTTGAAAACAAAAACCAAGAAAAGCTATTGTATTGAAGAAGAAATGATGCGTGGGGGTATTACTGCAGTAAAACTGCAGTTCTACTGAAAAATAACTGCAGTTATATTTTACAAAAACTGCAGTAAAATTGCAATATTACTGCAGTTCTACTGAAAAATGACTGCAGTTATATTGTCAATTTAACTGCAGTTTTAAATTTTGCCATTAACATCACTATATTCAAATATACCGCAGTAAAACTGCAGTATTTGGGTACATAAATGGGGCTTTTGGATGACGGTGAATCACATCAGACCCTCTGATGGGCACAGTCACAAGAAGGCGTATATGCTCTGAGACCATTTAGGTGCCCGATATTACGTGTTGTTCTGGAGAATGATACCACAAAATGCCCAAACAATCTCTTTATTTTTTATCTTCATGTGGGATGTTCATATTGGTATTATTTCATATTAGTTTATTCAAGATATTTTGTTAAGCTCAAAGCAGGCTATCGATTGCACTCAACATTGCTAAAATGCATACATTGTTAAAAATCTTTGGATATTTTTGTTGTTTTTTGGCGTCGTTAACATTTTTAGGGGTAACATTTTCTTGCCACACATCTCCTTTTACAAACTACTGAATTATCCCTTTATTTTGTTGAGCAGTGCATTTTGTGGATGGCCCCATGTGGCATTTCTTTAAAAATGTCCTGAAATACCAGTTCTGATACACTGGAACAAGATTTAGTAAAGCATTTAAAATTCTCCCTTATGCCAAATGAACGAAAAGGGAACAGTCATGTCAGTCACTGTTTTCAACAGGCCGCCTTGGGCTGAAAAAAGTTGAAAGACACTGAAAGATACTATAAACAATCCATTCAACAATTTAGAAAATATGTTAACCCTAAATTGTACAGAGAATTAAAGCTAATCATATACTTGTCACATTTAGTGTTTACCCGAAAAACAACCAATATATATATATATTTTGCAGATCACTATTCGTCATCAGAGTGGTATAAAAGTAGTGAGTTTTGATCAGTGTGGGCAGTTATTTAATAGTTCGTGAATTCAAAAATTGGCTAGATTTTTCTGTAAAAGACATTAAACAAAGTTTAGCATGACATTTATCGTGCTAACCTTTGTGTTTTTAAGCGAATGTTTTAATTTGATCCTGTTATTTTCTATTACAAGCAAGCAGCAGTTTGTCTAACCATTGAAAATGCACATTTTTAAGCTTTTATTAGCTATGAAGATGTGGCATGCTCTGTTAGCTCCATTATTATACATTCTACCAACCTTGCTCCTCATGCAGGCGCTTGATATGAGTGAAGGCCTCTTCAGCAGCAGATAGCAGCCTGGCCCGCCGTTTTCTCACTCGCCTCTCATATTCATGTTCTTCATAGAACCGCTCGTTGTGACTAGAATCCCGACGGTGGGCGTTGGCTGTCATCACAGCTCGTGAGTGGCTCTGAATGTTCGTCTGGCTCACGCCGTCCACATCGTAGAACTTAAAGCCCGAGACGGATTTCTGGGATCGGGATGGCAGGCGCTCCAAGTAGGGATTGTATATGGAGAAGTCACGGTAGTACCTTTCCAGAATCCAGACAGCTGCTCGTTGAATGCTCAGCTGACCCATGTTATAATGGTGGCTCTCCCCGTCAGGGGACCGCACAACCTTGACAGAGTACTGTGGCTGCAATTGTCGCAGCTCAATAAGAACCACCGCCAAGTAGTGGATAAAGAGAAGGGCATCTACTAACGAGACAGCAAATTGCACCACTCCAAAGTACGTCACCTCGTCACGGCGCTCCAGCACGCGCACACCATAAAATAGCCAGTAGGAGAATGTGAAGACAAAAACAAACGCCAGAATAATGGCACGAAAGATGAAAATGCGTGGCATGGTAGCCTTTGGTTGGCGGAAAAACACAGCCCAGGTGCCCACCACTAGAATTAGTAGTTTGAAGGAGAAGCTGATGAGCGCGCTGTCACATTCAGGTCCACACACAAGATTCTCCTCTTTCCATTCGAGAATCGGCAACTTGGGAATGACCACCATGGCCACCGGTGAGGCAAAGGCGGCTGCTGACAGCAGAGTAGCCACAATAGAGCCCATGTAGCGGTGGCAGCGGAAAAGCATGCCCATGTTTTGTTGGTACATGAAATCATGGTCTGCACGACGGAGATCGTCTGCCGAAGCAGAGTGATCGCTGGTGTTACCAGTGATGGCGGTAGTATTGTCTCCCCAATTGTCATCTTGTGGAAGAATCTGCACCTCGATGACCTCGTCGCCCCCACCACCAGAATGAAAATTTTCAAGCTCGCCCTTAGAAAGCGATGGAGAGCCAAATATGCTGTTTCCTCCAAGTAGACGATCACTGCGCACGGAGCGGTGAGAGTGCCGTGATCTATGGCTGTGGTGGTTGCGGTGATTTGGCACATGGTTACTAAGCACTGGAAACAGAAGGAAGTGGAATTAGATAAACTACAGAGCAGCAAAGTAAGAAGGAAGACGAGCCCAAGAATAGACAGTATATCAATTATGTTTTTCGGTTTATTTGGTTTGAACCAGATATCGGATATCAGAGTTCTCAGTTAATTTCCAGCATGCACGTATACAATTGAGTTAATCAGTAAACAACAACAAAAAAAAAGCTGGGAAAAATGTCCTGAAAGCTAGGCTAAGGCAACACGAGTACGTTTACTAGCTTGGTAAATCGCTAAAAAAGCGTTTGCACGTGTTTATTAGCGTCAGGCAGAACTTTATTCATCATTCCAGCAGAAAGGGTAAAAAAACATAACTGTTAAAAAATTATACATTTCTTGTATGAAAACGTTCTCGTGTGGCCTTAGAGGGAGCCTCTATAGACTTTCGTGATCAGAATAATGCAGAATAAAACATATTTTCAATACCTTTAAAAATACTGTGGATAAATTCAAAAATATGAAAGTTAAATACAGCCCAATGTCTTTAAATTTCTGTCATTTAATGTTATACATTACAGCCAAAGCTTGTACAGCCAGGGTTGTGTTCCGTAATAAATATGCCGTGAATCTGCATTTATAATCAGATGCCTTCGAAGTCTACGAAAGGAAAAAAAATTCTACTGACAACAAAATAAAATTTAGTTAAGTTTCAGATTTAGGCAGTTCGGTAACGAATTTAGTTATTTAAGCTTTGAAAAGGTATTTTAATTTAGATTGATATTCATTGTAGCATTGTAAATTTTCTTTTTTAAGGTGTCTGCACATCAGAGTACTTATGCTATGCAGTTTAGCTGCTGCAAAAATACGACCTGCAACTTTTGCAGCAGCAAAACTGCAAAGCAAAAGTAGCGTGTACCGTGCAGTTTTCTGTACTGCAGCTGCAAAGTTGCAGATCTGTTCACATGTAGTGTGCAACTTTTCCTTAAGCTTTTACCTTGAAGCACACATTACAACTTTTGCCGAGGCGTTTCATTGCTACATATGGTCCATCAACGACCATAACCATCCCATCTAGGGGTAAAATGGTCCATATACGGCCATAAATTACTATATATGGCCCATATTTGGCCTAAAAATGTCATTTTTGGCCCTTGATGATAAATATATATGGTCCATATACGGTTATACATAGATGTTTTTATAATATATCCATATATGGACCGAATATCTGTTATCAAGTCACATATCGTCCTTATATGTGTACTATTAAGAGCAAAATACTGCCCTTATACGGGCATATATGGGTCGTATCTGTCCCTTGAAGGGACGGAACTTAAATGATGTTCCCAATTTCCCAATTTTGTATAATCGTAAAAATGATCAAAATAATCAAATTTATGCACTATGTTGTGTATGCTGCATGTGCAGCTGCAGCAAAGCTAAATTGTCGTTTCTAGATCGCAAAGGGGTTCAGATGACACGTTATAAACTGCGAAGTTTTTGAATTGGCTGCACAGCAAAAGTAGCCTGGTTAGCAGGCACCTTTTAGGAATACTAAGCCCATATGCATTGTGGGACTCAGCACACCTTGGCAATTGGAATTATACTTTTTCGATTTGTTTGTATTTTTAAGTAATTTATATTAGATTTTGAAGAGATGAAGAAGCATGGTAGCAGCTGATTTTTAGATGATTCTTGGCATTTGCTTGGACTGTAGAAAACCGCGAAAGCCAGTTATGGTAGCCGACCCTGGATTTGAACCCAGGTCTCCCGAATGAAAGGCCGATAGCGTTACCACTACCCTACCTAGCTCGGTCCCCTAGGAATATAAAGCTTCAATTTTGTTTAAGAAAAGTCAAAAGTTCATGTCCCCTTCAAGTCATCTTTTTATTGAGCACTGGTTTTATCTTCCTTCTCTTCAGTTGAATTTTCAGTTAAGTATTTCTTACAAAAAATTACAATATCGGTAGTTTTGGATCGGCAAATAAAGAAAGCGGTCACAGTTTTTCCCTGCAAATACTGAAATTGAGAATAACGAAATCATGAATAAGGACTTTGACTGTGTTGTTTTTTAAGATTAAAATGAAACTCAGATTTACTTTTATTTTCAGTTTTTTGGCAAATCATCTTTAACTTTTGAGACAGTATTTGATGTTCCAATTGCCAAGAATAAATGTATTCCATATACGATTCAATTTCACAAATTGTGTATTGCATTATAAACCTTTAAAAGCAAACTTCATTTCTTCATATCAACCCTTTTCATAAATGCATGTAGTATATTTTAATGTAAATATAAAATTGTTACATTATGTGAATTTATACTGCCAATGGCAAATATTTAAAAAAGATGTGCACAGTAGGGAAAAACTGTTTCAGGCCAAATTTGTTTCAAATCAAGTCATATCAAAACTCATAACATTATAACAAGAGTTAACTATTTCCTTAAATAGAAACCCAAGCTCAAATGGGAACATCTTCGTACAAAGGGCATCAAATAACTTATCTAAGATGTATTATCATAAGATGCACACGACAGAAAATATGAGCTGCCTATTCTCCTATAGTCTAATTTCTCGACAGATAATGGATTGCACGAAAATTATTTAACGGAGGATTGAAGATCACCAGGCATAGGCAAGAGTAGCTACCCAGTGCCATTTAAATAAATGCATAGTGGAAAACCCTGTTCTAGGAGGAGAGTAAACATTTAATTATATACAACATTACAAAATGAAGTTCTATGGCAGCATGCAAGGTAAGTCACATCTTCAGGAAAAAATACCTTCTGTTCCTCACATTTCTGAGTCTACGTTTTAGGGAGCATCACCAGACCAGGGATCTCTCCTAGGATGTTACAAATACCCTTCGAATGCTGGAAGGCAAGTATGGATTAAGACGACAGCCATTATTTAACCATGGTTTATGGATTTAAGACATCGAGTGAGCTTGGGGGTGCCCTCTGAGAAGAACCTCCGTAGTCCACACACCACACATAGACCTCTTAGGCCGTCACATGTGACTGCACTCAGTGTCATTTCTTGAGTGCAGGTGCATACCTGGCAGGCACGCGCAATCGACTGTTTGGATTATTATTACACCAAGTTTGGTGTGCAGGTTTTCCTGGAAAAGAATACCTTTGCGAACTTTGAGCTGAGGTAATGTTTTTCACAACATCCCACACATCGAGTGTTATTAAATATTATAATAATAATCATAATACAGTAGAAACCGCTTAAGAAATTTCCCCCTTTAATAAGTCGAATTTTTGGGGTCCAGAAATAAACCCAATAGGGGTTAATGTTAACTTCCATGTTTAAGAAGTCAAATCTTATGGTCCCAAAAGTACTACAATGAGGTATTTTCACTACTTTTATTTTATGATGGAAAATCAAGTTTTTATACTCCAACTAGACGATTGATACTCATAATTTGGCCAGGTGATAACTGGAAGGGTAAAAGTTATTGATTCATCTTGCTTTGGAATACGCATATTAGGAAAATTACCAGGGCAGCAAATCAGCGCTTAAGATTTGTCCAACGGGTGTTTCGAAATTGTCCCCAACAGGTTAAGGAAGTGGCGTACCACTCACTAGTCCGACTGTTGATAGAATACTGCTGCTCGGTTTGGAATCCCTATCAAGTTGGGCAGGTGCAAGAACTAGAAATGGTGCAGCGAAGGGAAGCCAGATTTGTGACTAGGCAATATCAGCAGGATAGGAGTGTCTCCCAGATGCTACAGACTCTAGGATGGGACTCTCTGCAGACCAGGCAGGATGTATTAAGCAGGGGTCTTTTGGTGTGTTTTAATTTGCCATGCAACTTGAGCCTGGTAGAACCAATTTTAAGATGTAACTGGCGTGGAGGCCGCACCTGCCATTCCAACCCCTTGCTGGACATTTGAGCTTATTGGGATACATACTTTTCTTCCCACGCATAGTTTGCAGATGGAATTCTCTTGCAAAGGGCGATCCCAAGCTTGCGGAAATTCACTTCCGCAACAGGGTAACACTTACCCAAGGGTGACCATTTATGTGCTTTTCTAGTATTAGTGTTTATAGATAACCTACATACATATGTGACCTTTGGTATTTTGTGTAACTGTGTATTATTATAATACCCCCTACCACAGGGCATCCCTATGCTGACTGTAGGGTAATAAATTTGAATTTTGAATTTGAATACAAATTCTGGAATATTGCCCGTTAATATCAACCAACCAACTGACTTACTCGAGTGATTATTCTGGTTGATGTGGCCAATATGTCCCCGGTTCCTCCGTGAGCGCGATGAGTGCTCGCTGTGCCCTGATTTCACAGATTCCGTCTCCATGACGAACCACTTCTATCCCTCCTAATGTCCTCTAATCGTAACATCTGTGAGTATGCTGCCAGCAGCATTTATGACACATCTAGATTACATGGGCGAGAAAAGGACATGGATTAGACATTTTATAATGCACTAGCGACGTCATCGGTCGGACAAGGGAGAAAATTTGAGAACAATACACATTGCATGAAGCCACAAACAGCGAAAGAATCCGCGCTCCTGCAAAACAATATAATAACTACGTCATTACAATGCGTTTATAAAAATATCTACTGACGACGACGCTTAAATTTGTTCTATGGGTATGTAACCTCTTAGTTATTCTTCCCCACCACGGACTTCTCAAAAGTTTGCATTCATAAGGTGGCTTCTCGCCAAATTAAGCTTAAACATAAAGAAGGAAGGAGCTTCCAGAGAAATCCCCAGCAAGATAAATACAAAACAGCAAAGGTACCTCACTATCGGCTTCTGATCTGAACTGAACTGAATTGTAGCATATCCTTTATGACGGACCCCCCGAAAGGAGGCGCTACCGTAGCTGTTGCATGGCAGATTGCCCGCAATGAGCTACTCCACTATAAGGCTGCACTGCCTCGTCTCCACGCTATTGCTCTCCTGTTTTAAAGCCCACCACCTTGTGAGTAAGCATTTAACGCGCATCGCATTTTCAGCACTATACTGCGCATTGGATAGGCCCAACCACTCGTCCACTGAAGCCGTTTCCATGCCAGTCCGGTATCCATCTAAGGCTGAACATGTAGTTAACACATGCTGCAGATCCTCAGCTCCATCCCCACATAGGACACACGTTTCTGTTATGGTGCGGAACTTAATAAGCCTTTGGTTAGTCGCAAGCGAGCCTGCCCTCGCCCTGAACAATAAGGTGCTCCCAAAGGAATTATCACAGAAGGCCTCTTTCCCAATCCTTTCCTTGTTCCTATAGTGTGCTAAAGTACTCTTGCCTCCCATACTCTTCTTCCAGGCATGTTCCTCCCATTGGTGAACCAGCTTCTTAATAGTTTGGCCCGAGTCCGCTCACTTCCCTTTGGCAAATGCATTAAATCCAAGTCTAGCTCCGAATTTTTTTACTTTGCGCATCCACTGGGTGCACCAGCCTTGTCCCCGAAGCAACTCATAGATTTGACGTGCTGGGTAGGACTTCCCAAGTCTGGCGATGTGAAGGACTCGGCCTTGGCCGGTAGGGCCAACAAAAACAGGTGCCGACTAACTTGGGATGCGAGGTGGTCTGTAAGCTTCGAAACACTAATACATTCGTACCAATTAACCATTAGTCACATGAATTATGAAACGTCATGAAAAAAAATTATGTTTCTGTATCTATAACATTTATTTGTCCTTAAAATG
>JAUJYV010002768.1:0-11640 GCA_033995625.1 Ophyiulus pilosus | reverse complement strand
TTGATTATGAAACATGTTATAAGCATCCATAGCATGAACAAGGTGGTGGGGTGAATATAAATTTTACATACTGTAAGCCTTGACTAGGACTCGTAGCACTATCCGGTAGTACTTGGTGGTGATGCGATCAATGGTTGCTTGTATTCCGGGATGTCCGGCCTCTGGAAGATCATGATTCCACCGAATCACACTAGTCTGAAGGGTATGTGGAACCACCAATCGGGGCTCGTCGGTTTCGACCTTAGACAGGTATCGGTAGAGTACTCCATTGGAGAGCGCATATCCCCGCTCCATATAGGTTCTAGCCTCTAAACATTCGGAATCGTCGAAACTTTCCAGTGCCCTAATGATTTGGGTATACTCTGGGTCTTGCGTCTGTAATCTACGAAACTCTGGAGCTGTCATTGGTTGCTCATCCGACAGGAAATGATGGATGAGCACCACGGGTTCAATGTTCTCGGACGATCTGGACAACATGTCAGCGAGTACGTTGAGCTTCCCAGGGACATATTGTATGTCAAAGACATATGCCTGCAGTTCCATGACCCATCTGGCCAGACGTCCTCGAGGTTCCTTTAGCGCCAAAATATGCCTAAGAGGCGCATGATCCGTGTGCACAATAAAGACCAGACCGTCAATATACCCCCGAAATCTCTTTACTGCCCATAGGACTGCTAGAGCCTCTCGTTCCGTGGTGGAGTAGTTGACTTCAGCAGGTAGAAAGGACTTTGAGGCGTATTCAACTACCCGGAAATCCTCACCGTCCCCTTGGCCCAGGACGGCCCCCATTGCCAGCTCGCTGGCGTCCGTATAAAGATGGAAACTTTGGTTAAAATCCGGCTGTGCCAATATAGGAGCAGTACATAGACACTCCTTGAGTTTGTCCACGGCCACCCTACAAGGCTCAGTAAATTCATAACCCACATCCTTTTTAGCAAGTGGTTCAATGGGGAGGCCACCTGTGACAGGTTTGGAATAAACTTCCCAAACCATTTGCATGATGCCAAAAAGGAGCGTAACTGCTTGATGTTAGCCGGATAGGGTAATTTTACTATTGCTTCCACCTTGTCCGGATTTGGGGCTATCCCGGTTTGTGAAACCATGTGACCCAAAAACTTCACTGTGTCGACAAAAAAATTACATTTGACCCGTTTTAGTGAGAAATTGTGATCCGTGATGCACTTCAACACCATGGCCACGTGTACCAGGTGATCCTCAAAGGTTTCGCTAACGATCAGCAAGTCATCCTGATACACCACGACCTGGACGTTAGATAGGGTGCGCAGCATGGTGTCCACAACTCGTTGTCAGTGTGCTGCCGAGTTTCTGGCACCCATCGGCATGCGCGTATAACAAAATGTCCCTGTGGGTGTGATGGTGCTGAAGTACCGTTGACACTTCTCCTCAATGGGAATCTGCCAGTAGCAGTTTGTAAGGTCCATTGAGGTCATGTATTGGTTTTCCTTTGATTTGAGCCAATAGGTCATCGATTTTAGGTAGAGGATATTTATCAGGCACCGTTACTTTGTTGAGTGCTCGGAAATCAGTAACCATGCGAAAATCGGTAGTCGACCCTGGTTTAGCCACTAACAGTGAAGGTGCAGCCCATTCGGATTTTACGGGAACCAAAAATCCTTTGTCCACCAGGGCTTGTACTTTCTGAATCAACATGCCCCTCTTCTTTGGAGAGCTGGAGTATAATCTGATGGCAGTAGGCCTAGCCCCAGGAATGATTTCAATACTCTGGGGTTGTACCCGGGCGGGGCCGGTTGGATCCCTGAAGACCTCGGCCGACTGGATCAGAAAGGTGTCTACTGCCTGCCTTTCCATTGTGGATAATTGTTTCCCTTCCCTCTTTTGGAGTTTAATGTCCGCCGGCTCCTGAGCTGATAATTTGGCCAAAAATTCCTGGTGAAGGTGAGCCGCGTTGGCATATCCTGGGGCCTTTGCTATCGGCACCCTCTCAATTTTCTCCTGCTCGGGTTTAAAACCCCAAACCCTGGTTTCGAAATCCATTTGTATTCTCGCCTTCTGCAAGAATTGCACTCCCAGAAGCATCACCTTCCCAGGGAACGAGGGAATCAAGGTGACCTCTACCGTAACCTCTTTACCACGAAGAACCATAGGCACATCCGCTAGAAAAATGTCCAACATCATCGGAGTCTGGTCCGCCAACTGGATCATCCTGGAGGTGGCCCTTAATGGGATGTGCATAGCATTAATGAGGTCGTAGATAGGTTTTCCACCTAAGCAGGTGGTAGCTCCACAATCCAATAATGCCATCACCGGAACCTTGTGTATAAAGATGTTTACCATATACAGCCCCCCATCTTCAGGCTCCTCAACTTCACATATCTCCGGGTTTGATGCAGCCTGATTCCACATGTGAATCATGTTAGCCTTCGCCTGCTTCGCACAGCCGTTAGGACATGTATATAGATTGCAGGACGGGGCATTGCACATGGGACACCCCAACTTGTTGGTATCAGGGGTAGATTGTTTTGCTCTTCCTATAGTAGTGGCATTCCTGACTTACTTGGGAAGTCACGACGACGTCGGTTGCTTGATGGTCGATTATTCACTCTTTCGTGAGGTTTGGAGGTGGAACCATTATCTTGGTGTCCTTTCTGTTTTCGCCCAGACGGGGCCTCCTCTCGAGCTCCTTTGTGGTTGGGACGTTCCCTAGACCACGTTTTCGTATCTAGTAGGATGCCTTCTAGATGTCGGGTAATTTCATATAACTCATCGGTGTCTGTGATTTGAGTATAATGAAAACTCATGGCGATGTCCGGATGTAGAGCTTTGTAAACAATTTGGATCTGTCGAGTGATGGACGGTTGGTGCGCCATGGACCTCATTAAAGTGAACATGTGGTCAATAAAGTCGGCAGTCCGTTGATTTCGTCTTTGCCTCAGCGTCGCTAGTTGATCTAATATTGATGTATCTGAGTCCATGCACCCGAACCTATTTTTGAGAATTTCGATGGCATGAGGAAAAGACTTAACTTTCCCTTGGTGGTTCTGCCACCAGGTAAAAGCGTCCTCCTCGAACAACCAGAACAGTGATTCCCATCGTTGATGTTCTGGTATCTGATACATTTCGCAGACACAGTTATACTTGAAAAACCAGTTGTCAAATGTGCCTTCTTTGCCCACAAACTTGGGCATATCTTTGAACAACTTTTTGATGACTTCCATCGGTCTTTCTGTTGCGGAATTCTGTGGTGAGGTTCTGATAGGTAGACTAACCTCATTTCCAGACCTGGGAATCGATCCTCTAGTTTGAGTAAAACTGGAGGGGAGACAGTGACTCAGCTGAGTGGAGAAAGTGATAGTATTATTTGGTACAAAGGGATTGGTAGATGACCACGGTAATCTCCTCCCCCCCAGACCCAGGTTATTAGTCGGGCTGGACCAGGCGTTTTGAGGAAGAGATAGCATTCCTGTTCTTCCCCAGCTAACCTCTGCCGGTTGAATCACTTCTGGTCGGTCATCCATCTGGTGGATTGCCGGCGGAATAAAAGTTGAATCCGTCGGCGTTGGATGGGCTGATCTCAGCTGGCGGTTGCTATCAGGTGCTTCCTCCAACCTAGTTTGAATCCTTCGATTCTCTTCGATTAACTCTGTAAGTTCAGAGGTATGCTGTGGTGGTATTGTTGGTTCCGACAACCCTATGTTTGCGTGTGTCCCCGGATCCGATATCCAATGGATACCTGCATGCTGTCCACCCTGAGTGTTCAAAAACCCACTATCGTGGGGTAAATAGTCCGTTCTTAGAGTCTGCGTATTGGTACGTTCCTTTTGTGCTAAAGGATGTCTCCAATCCGTTGCTCTTGCGGACCTGGCTTGGGTGCCATCCACAATCGCCATTCCAGGTATTCTCTGAAAACCTGCATTAGTTTCAGGAAATGCCCCTCCATTTCGTGTGGAAATGTCTGGGATTGGAGGTTGTGGGGGTCCGTACCCAACTGTTGGGCGCCAGTTCTTAGACGGGTCTCCCGATAGTTCTTTATCGGGTTTCGCTGTCCCCCTTTCACTGCCGATAGCTTCGGACGGAACTGCCGGTGAGTTCCTGCCGATGCCTTCGGTGGTTCCTTCCCCGGCTAGACTACCGAAACTGTGGTCTAGGGAGGGGGAGGAAGACGATGACGATTGCATCCCTGAAAAAGGTTGGTCTGCGATGGCGGCTAAGTAGAGAAGGTCGTAAACCTCCTCCTTCTGCTTATCTGGAGTTGTAAAAGAAGGACCGTGAAAAGTCCTAATTTCCCAGATTAGTTATGGAGGAAAAAGTGGAGATAAAGAAAAACAAATCCAAAAAGACAGAGTCTAGGATAAATTAAACGTGTATTTATTCTTGTCTCTTCTTCCCAAAAAAAATACAGGCGAGCAAATTTGTGCAACTCGCGATCATACAAAAATGACACTCCTGGGAAGGGTGGCTTTCAGTCTGATATATGCTGATTTCTCCCTGGGCTCCTCTGAATCTAGTTTGGGCTCGCTTGGTAGTGACTCGGTGGAAAACTGTGTGGGTCTTCACCGTTCTAACGTTCGTTCCCTACTGACTGACTGTCGCTGAAAGCTTGGGTCCTTATATCCTTTCCAGGATATAAGAGACCCTTTGTATTATTTTCCCCTAAGTTAAATTGCTGTCCATTTCTAATTCTGGCTAAGTGCTCTTCTTCACAAGGGTATTATTTTCAGCACTTAGGGTCCTAATTGCTATGTTTTTATTCTTCCGCTGTAGGTTTGGGACACATTTGTGGACCTCCCACCCTCTCTACAGGACCTTTCATCTACATGACCTTTCGTTGTACTGCCTTATATTTCAAGTCGATTCTCGAGCAGTGGGGTGCATAACATACATCATAAAACATGTATCAATAAGTTATTGATACATGTAAGCACATAGTGTTATGTGCTTACTTGAAATGATTGGTTTAGGAAGTTTTTTTGCTGATAAAAACCATGTAGAGGGTATTTACCGGCTTTTTTCGACTCGTTTATAACGTCCTGGACGTATATTTTTAGTTAATTTTTGATGGTGTTTGCTCGATATACAAAACACTAACACTAATATTAAACATAATATTTATGATATTAAATAAAAAAAGAGTTCTTGGTATTTGCGATAGTAGGTATAGTTATCTTACGAAGAACGTTTTCAATGTTGGAACAAATTTAACGCGATTTATAAAGTCTGCGCATGACGGAAATACTGCTATGTACAGGATTTTCTCATGTACAGGATTTTTATCGTTAAACTAGCAACCACTTTGAGACTAGCACATTTAGACAAGAAAGGAAATAAAAGTATCACCAGTAACAGATTGTAGTTAATGGGATGTGTTATTGGAGTAAGTTTGTCCGGAGCAATTAGACATCTTTGGATATGGAAAACATAAAGATGTATTTCTGAACTGATTCGACGACAGCCCTTGCCTGGATCAAATGAGACGAAGACTAGGGTACATTTGTTGGAAACAGAAGTCGAGAAATTGGATTGTCCAGTCATAAGAAAGACTGGTTATATGTGCCAGGTTGTTAGATTGCAATCTTGAAATCGAACAGTTCCGCGGCAGTATTTTGATTGACTTGAAATTACACTCAGAATTAGTCTGGATGCGTTTCCCGAATCCAGAACGCGCATTAAACTGAATTAAAATTGATCAAACCATCACAGTTGCATTTACCATTAAACAGTTTATTCAAACAAGTTAACATTTAATGAAAACTGGAAAAATATCCCTTACATTTGAATAAAGACAAAAGTCGCATTTTGAAGACAAGAACAGCAAGTTCTTTCCCCATCGAAGGCAGCAGCAGAAGAGAGAGGGAAATCTGATTTCCAATCAGTTTTATGGAATCGATGTGACGACGTCATTGATTACTGTCTGGGGCTTTTTGGGATGACTTCAGACCCTTAGGCCCTTTGCTTGAGAAGATACAGACTTCTTGGCATCATCCGTCCTCCTTTGGACAGTTAATCCGGCTTCATAGCCCCAGGCGTCAGGGGTGACGACTGTCCAGTAGGTCAGCCTCCATAATCTGGAGAAGGTGAATCCATTCACCTTCTGAACAAAAATCTAAATATGTTAAACGATATAAAACATGGCAATTTGCATAGAACTTGTCATTCCCGATTTTTATTAAAAATACCCAACACAGGTTCATTAAATCCAGCAGGTCTCCCTTCAAAAGGATATTCCACATCGCAATTAATTGAGTCAAAATGGTGGTTGGGTCCTATTTGGTTGAAAGACCAACCAAAAAATTGGCCGAGGACTGAAGAATCAGATGATGAAGAGAAAATTCAAGTGGAAAAGAATCGTATTAATACAAATGCCATGATGACCAAGAATATTCAACAACCAAGAATCTCTTGTCTAAAGAATGTGAGTGTTGCAACCTACGAAGGTGGTTCAAATGAAAACCTTAAAAGTAGTGTAATTATTTTATAATAACAATTAAGAAAAAAACATGGATATCATTTTTCAATGTAGTCTCCCTGACGTTCAATGCATGTATTACAACGCTTCGGAAGTTTATTGATACCACTTTTAAAAAAGTCTTTTGGTCTTGACTGTAGCCACTCGTGCACCGTGGTTTTCACCTCTTCATCAGTTCTAAAATGCTTGCCTCCCAGTGCTTCTTTGAGCAGTCCAAACACATGATAGTTACTAGGGGCGAGGTCTGGTGAATAAGGTTGGTGACATTCAAATTTCAAATCTTGGCTAGTCTGTACTGTCAAACGGGCAGTATGTGGTCGAGCGTTGTCTTGCTGTAACAATACACCTGAACTCAGAAGTCCTCGTCGTTTACTCCGAATTGCCAGACAAAGTTGGTTTGTAAGCCAATGTGAATATGAAGTACTGGTTACTGTTGTCCCCCACTCCATGTAATGTTCCAAAATGACTCCCTTTGAATCCCAGAAGAAAGTGAGCATGAGTTTTCCTGCTGATGGTTGAGTTCAGATATTTTTCTTTCTGGTTGGTGATAGTGAACCCAGGTCTCATCACCTGTAACGATTCTTTTCAGAAATAAATCGCCTTCATCGTGGAAACGATGCAAAAGTTCTTCACAGGCATCGATGCGAAGAACTTTCAATTCAGCTGTCAAGTGATGCAACACCCATCTTGCACAGACTTTATTGAACTGCAGCACATTATGGACAATATTGTGTGCTGAACCAACACTAATGAATGTTCAAAATGGTAGCGATTTCATTCACAGTAATTAGCCTATTATCTATTACAAGCTCTTCCACTAAAGCAATGTTTTGGTCTGTCACTACGCGGTAAGCCTGCCCTGGTCGTGGGGCATCCTCCACAGATGTTACGACGTTTTTAAACTTTCCATACCACTCATACACTCGCTGTAAAGACAAACACGAATCACCATACTGTTCTGCTATCCTGAGATGAATTTCAATAGGTTTGACATACGCACTACTCAAAAAACGTATCACAGATCACTGCTCTAATGCGGTACATGGTGTTAGTGAGGCTGCCATCATTTTATGAGAGCTGTTTTCAAATCCTGCAATGTAGGTCACCCTACCATCTGTCTGTCATTTTTTGAAACTCAAGGAACACTACTGCCAAATATCAATTCCAACATACAACTTTTCGGTATTTTATAAAACTTAAGGTTTTCATTTGAACCACCCTCGTACATTAGACGATTCATTGACAACTGTAGAAATGGAGTTCAAAAGAGGAATGTAGACATTTCTAAAAGTAGATGATTTAAAACGAGGCGAGAAGGATCTTCTGTATAATCTCGCAAAGGAGTCATTACTCTGAAAAACCAAGTTTGAATAATTTGGATGTAAATTTGAAGGGAAATTTATATCACATCAATACTCGTCTGACATATAAGAACAACACAGATTTGTTTCGTGAGCCTGTGTTGTTGCCTAGTGAGGATCCATTGGTACATCAATTGATTGAATACATACATCAATCAAATTGTCATGCCTGTACTCAATTCGTACTGGGAAAGTTGAGAGAGAAATACTGGATACCGAAAGGAAGAAATACAGAAAGTCTTGTTATTCAAAGTTGTAAAGTTTGCCTGAGATATTCGAGAAAGAGCATGCCATGTTTATCCAGCACCATTACAAAGAAACAGTGAAGAATCAATATGCATTTCAAACCACAGGTGTGGTTCTGACTGGCCCTTTGATTTGGAAGAGAAGAAAAAGGTCTGGATTGTATTATACACTTGTGCCTTGTACAGAGGAGTGTATCTGGATATTGTGGATTCATTAAGCTCTGATGAATTCCTGGATTCTCTGGAAAATTTTACAAATCTCGTTGGCTGTCCAAACCACATATATAGTGATAATTGTATTGATTTTGTTGGTGATTGTCATCTGTTAGGAAGAACTGAACGGAAGAAGGTTGAGAAGTTTCCAGTGAAAAATATAGTGGTCATTTAATCCACCCGCAGCAGCGAGTTGGTGTGGCTGGTAGGAACGATTAATTACTTCTATCAAGGAATTACTAAGGAAGATTTTGGGGACTGTCAAGGTAAGCAAAAAAGATTTAGAGAAATGCTTGTCATCTGTCACCAACACTTTAAATAAATGGCCATTGACAAAACTTACTGAAGACTGTGGATATTTGATATCATAGTTTCCAGCAACATTCATGAGGGATTTACCTATTTTGGGATTACTACTGAGAGTTTGTAACCGGACAGGATCTACAGAAAAGTTATGAGAAGGTACAGAATCTAAAGATGGTTCTGACTGAGAGATTTCTGAGGGAGTACTTTGGTAATTCAGTTCAACAAAAAGCAGAGAAAAACATACCATCTCCACAAGTCAGAGATGTACTTTTACTGGGTTTGGAAAATAAGAAGAGGTATAAGTGCCCATTGGGGAGATTCATGGAATTGATTGCAGGAAAGGATGACAAGATTCGAATTGCCAAAGTGAAGACATTGTATGTCATCGTAACAAGACCCCTACAGAGCTTGTTCTCACTCAAGAAGTGCCAACCTCACAAGTTTTTGTCAATAAGTTTAATTTTGCTTTGATAGTACCTGGTCAAGATAAGGACTATGCTGTTGTTCTATTTGTGGTAGGAAGATGCCTAGTCGTTATTGACAATGGAATAAGTACTAATAATGGAAAATTAGTTTTTTTCCATTGTCATGAATAAAAGAAGGTGGGAGGATGTTGGAATCCCAGCATTTTTCCCAGCATTTTCTGTTTGCATGTGCATTGCATGAGTGTTGGATGTGCATTGTATGTGTTGCATGTGCATGAGTTCTAGTTTTAGTTTAACTTGGAATATTGGAATGTAAAAAAGGAGAAAGTTTTACAACAACAGAAAAGTAACAGGAATGTAGATAAAAGTGTAAAAAATGAAAGGTTTTGGCTGTGTTATTATCTGGATTTAAAATAAAAATATACTAGAACATTTTGCACAAAGAACAGTAGAAAAATGCAGTGGATCCAGGTTTGACAAGTCGTCCCACTCGCAGGATCACAACAGTATCCATGACCTGGATACTGTTGTGATTCTTGGGATACTGTTGTGAAAAATGTCTTGCCCATTAAATTGCAAATCATTATAAATAACATTTAACTTCTGAATAATAAAATATTCACTATCTATACCACCAGATTGCATAGCCTTAAAATAGCCACAACTTGTCCAATTTCATTTTTAACAAATTGAATAAATGTATCATTAGACTTTTACACATGTGTGTTCATTTTGATATGAAAAATTACACCATTTATGAGAACTTCTATAAAACAAAAGGTCAGTAGTACAACAGGCTGTAGACCATATTTTTGCATAGCAGATACTCACCGTATTTTAAACAAGAAAATGTATGCAAAATAATAAAACAATGCAAACTAAAGCAAAAGGCCTTGAGTTTTAATAACAAATGTACTACAGTATTTTACCGACTATAAGACACTTTTTTCTTCAACCAACCATTTATCAACTAAAAAAATCAACAATAAATACAGTTTTAGGTCCTATAAAATACATTATGTTAAATTATTCTTGCTACCTTAAAGAACTTTTGAAATTAATGCATTTGATAAATTGGAAATTTTTTCTTCCAAGTGCAATCCTTTTTTTTTAGTTTGTCTGAAAATTTGATGCACCATTGCATCATGTCTTCTGAAGCTCAATAAAGGTACTCTCGAAAACCAAGCTGACTTCATCCTCTTCATCACTCTCCAATTGCTTGCATGTTTTTGCTTTTTGAGAAGGAGGCAATCCAGTAGTACATAGGTAATAAAGTTGCTTCTGCTTTATCCTTTTCTTTAAAATTGAAGTCACTGTTTTATGGTCAGATTTCATAATGTACCTTTTATGCTGTTTCTGAAATTTTAAAAACATTTCAATAAACACAACACACGTGGCTGGCACTTTAACTAAATGACATCTATTTGGTAATTTCTTATTTTCAATTGGGTACAACTGATGAAAGTCTTGTTTATTCATAATTAACCACTTGGTAAAAACAGAGTAGTCATGTATGAGTAATTAATAGTCAAATACCTGGTTTAAAACACCCAACATTAGATTCACTAGTACACAGATGTACAAGCATGCAATGTCCAATTACCTTATCTGCTGCCAAAACAGCCCTGTTTGATCCTGTAATGTCAATTTGTTCATCGCAAACTTTATCAATATATTTCATCTTAGGGTATGAGTGTTCAGGAAATTCAACAAGTGATTATTACATTTTTATAAACATGCATGTTCAATTGACTGAAATCTTATTTGTAAGTAGTTACGTTGAGATATGTGAAGATAAGAGAGATTTACACAAATATGGCGGCTCTTAGAAGGGCGCCGGTTTTCATACCCTTTCACAATTCTTCTGTTTGCTTCTTTTTCCTTTTATATATATTTAGTATCTATAATAAACATGCAACAATGCACAATAAGCATTTCATTATATGCAGGCATGCTAATATGGCAGACTAATAAATTCATGCATGATCAAAGCTAAGGGAATTTAAATGTTACCATGATTATAAAATATGGAAAAAAGATATTTACCTGAAAGCAATCCTATCTGGGCTTTATAATTTTCCCCGTGTTTACTGTTTATGGTTTGCTTCCAAAATACCAAATACCATTTACAATTGCTGACCTCTTTGAAATCTGACATCAGTACAAGGTACAATTTTACAAATATTATCCTCATATTAACATTTGTAATAACCTTGAAATTAAATAAAAAATTAAGTGACTAATTACCTCATAACAGATAATAACCATGTAATACCCTAGTGCGGCGACATCAACTATTTCATTAGGAAATAGACAGGTACTTACCTGAAAAGAGAAGAAATTAAACATTTTTAATTGACAAATTAATGAAAATGTTATTCTCTATAGTAAAGCATAATTATTTATCTAGTCTTAACGTTGTTCTATTTTTAGTATGGAGGGAAGCAATTGGGGAAAGTTAACATTCTCTCCTATTCTTATGCAAATACCCCACTTTAACCTTTAAGTTCGTTACGTTATGCAAATGTTTGTTTTTCATTTTCGAAGCTTGCCTGAACCAATCAGAGGTGCTTATTTCAAACTTATCTGTAATAATCTTTAATTGCTATTGGTTGTTAAGATTGGTTCAGGAACTATATAAGGAA
>JAUJYV010002767.1:0-11641 GCA_033995625.1 Ophyiulus pilosus | reverse complement strand
CACTCAACTTGTGGACCTTGGCAGAGCTGCTTTAATCTAATGCGCATGCGCCCCATATGTGGGCCAAATGCAGATAGTCCAACTGCCCAAGTGAAAAGTTCGTTTGAGTACCCCTAGTGTCTCGACTAGTTTTAAAATGAAGCTTAATTTCACATGGTTGCAAGAGTAAACCTAATTGGATTTATGGAGAATTCAGTGTCTCTTATGTAAATACTGTCTTCAGGCTGCATCAACAGTCCCATGCACAAAACGTGCTAAAGATACCACTTTTTTCTGTACCGTTTCACAAGAATAGTATCGATTGAGCCATCTTGTGGGAATGATAATGATTCAGGTGTTAATCAACTGTTTGTAAGACAGATAGGTCTTTGAAAAATGGATGCTTCAGATGTCAAGAAAAACTGAAAATTACATCCGAAAACAAACTGAAAATGATGGATTTGGGTATATGGAGGACATACATCAACTAAATGTAGTAAATGTCCATTCCAACAAGGTTCATTCCGTTTCATCGTTTCATGGCATATTAAGTACGTCTAAAACAAAATCAATGGGGGTAAAAAAAAAATGGGGGTGAAAATACGCGTAACATTTGCATTCATCTCCATTAGTGTCCAATGCGGATATTATGGATTTTTCATCCAAAAAATTGGAAAAATGATCACGAACAATAAAACGCGAGAGGAAGGTGCTTGAATCGAGGTCGCCATCACCACGAACAAAGGAAGCCCAAGCATCAGTTTTGCCTATGGAGATAGAGGCGCTTGAAAAATCGTTTCAGATAATTTAGTTATAATCGTTGACTGATATTTCAACGTGAGCATTACATTTCTAATAGCGCTACCAATGATGAATACTAAGCAGGAAGCCCTCCCTTCCAACTCTGGAGCTGGCTTAATGCATAATGGAAAAGTTAGCATGTCACTTAGTACATGTCCTGACACGAAGTGTTGCAGGCAATTAGCACAATTCAGAAACGTGTCCAAATTAGTCCAAATGTATTGTAACAAGAGCACACACGTTCGTTTTTTAAAGTTGTAATCATGTACGATGCAACTGGGTGGAGTCAATTAAATGGAAATTTCATAAAACACGAAAAGTAGAATCGTGTATGAAATGAACACTGTGTGTAATTAGCGCTGAATGCATGTAACACCATGTGTAAAAGTCGTGTACATCGTATTGACCCAGCATCTATACAAACGTGCTGAAGGGCAAGTAAATGCTACAAGAGAAAAATTCTGTGTCCCTAAGGGCCAGTAGTTGACATTAGGTAGTCGAATTAGTTTCAGCAAAGGTTATTTACAATATGCATTACAAAAGCTGCTTATTATGGTTGGTGAGCGGCCACAATGAACAGGAATGAGGTCATCATGCTGCATTTACAAAAGCAGCTGCAACAATAGAAGGCGTTGGGGCCGCATCTGACTTTTGCAACTGCATTTGGAAGCCTGACAATATCGTGATGCAAGGGCTTCCTATGTATAAAGTGACCAAAGTTAAGGGCAACAATCATGTTGTTTGGCAATAATGTTCCTTTGACATTTCTTTCAGTGTGGTCATAGTGCTTGCAAAAAAACACCATCGGGTAAATAAAGAAACGTTTAAAAGGAAGCATTACAAGTTTAAAAGGAATCATTACAAGTTTAAAAGGAATCATTACAAGTTTATGTCAATTAGGCTTTCGTATCAAATAAGTCTAAAGCACATAGTAGCTACGGTCCGACTTCTTTTCACAAAACGCCTACATAAAAACTTAAGTTTTGCGAGGGTGTTTAGAGTATTCCAACAGTTCTACCAAACTGTTAGCACTGCGGGAGCGACAGTGCCCTCTATCCCTCGCAGCCTCCTATGTGGGCATGCACACAACAGTCAAACTCCACGCTGCTGGAACTGTGAAGCGCACAGTTCCATACAAAGATTTTTGGATAAACTGGGGGATAACTACTAGTTATATATAGCACAAGTTTAAAGAAATAATTAAAGAAAAATGGACTCATCATAATAAATTTTATCGGCAATATGAAGTGGAAATAGGGGGTGCTGCAGTTCCACAGTGCCTATACGCAAGCCGCCAATGAACATGAGCAACATTCCCTATGTCTATAGGTGCAGAATAACGTATGTGTTAACCAATAACTAATTAGCTATTTGAAAGCAAGTGTAATATGGTTATGTAGAATATCTTTTGACAATTCCAGACTTTGCAGTTCTGGGGGAACCCTATCAATTCTCTGGTAAAGAAAGACCACAAAGTTCTCGTGAAATAACACCAAACGTATCATAATCTAATTTAACAGAAGTAAGCAACTTATCCAACCATGCCTATCCAGACTAACTTAAAGACTGGTCATGCTAAAAATCCTTAGCTAGACAATCGATTTTCAACCTCACTTTCCCCGAAACGTGTCCTCACTTCTGCATTGCGTTCTAAAAGCCCTGAGATAAGGGTTTATAAATCTCTGTTATTTCTATTTCACTAAATTTGTTCACTGCAATGGATTATTATTATCTACATGCCATAGGTTAAACAAGATTAGTTCCTAAGATTTCGTCTCAAGTCCAGCTTGTATAGGAGAAGTACATAAAATGTTAGCCTTATGGGACAGTGATCTTCGGGAACCGACCAGATTTATTGTCAGGCACAAGGGTATTTTAAATTAGTTGCACAACGAAGCTATTTCATAATTCGGTATAAATTCCGAAGATAGCATTTTATTCTAGAGTGAAATGCAACAATGAGCAAAAGATTATTTCTGACTTCATTGTGGCTTATCTCCATTTTAATGAGCGTAACTAACATTTAGAATTTTAGATTAAGCTGCTTTTGCAACATTAAACAACGAATTAGTTCAGATAACGTAACTTGCATTTTTTTAAACTTTTCTATAACACATGCATTATTTACTGATACAATAATTTGAAAATAATGTTGTGTAATGCCTAGTACACACTGCAAGTTTCATGAAACTGAAACAGGGTTTCACAAACATGTTTGTGATATGTGGATGTCCACCAGATTTCTGCAACTAAGTTTCATGAAACTTTTGGCCAAAAAAACGTGTTTCAATGAAACATTTTGGTGACCCATCAAGAGTCGGTAAAGATCAAAGGAAATCAATGAAACATTGTTTCACGGTTAAGGCGCTCCTACCTAGGCGCTAATACTCCCTCGTCGGATAACTGACACGTTAGGTCAGTTTTTACGTTTTTAAGTAAAACAATATGTATATTTTGTGTTCACTATAGTAAAAGCGTCGTCCGCAAGGAAGCGTGGGGAGTATTAACGCCTTGACTAGCAAACAAGTTCTAAGATCGAAATGTTTTTTTGATGTGGACAGATACATTTGGACAAACATCAATGCAGAAATATGTTCGTGAAACAGTTCAAAAAACTTATTTTACAGAAGCTTTGTTTCAGTTTCATGAAACATCCCAGTGTGCACTTAGCATTAAAATTCCATTAAATCAGTTATCTAACTAGCAATTAAAATGTTTTGATACGTTATCATTCCCTCCATTCATTTTTCCCTTTGATGAAGTCACTATTTTGCTAACGATTCTAAGACCCTTATTCATAAAAACGTCCTCACTTTCAGCTGTATTAACAGTTATTATAGCACTGAGCAATCAACCCCTAGGCATTATGGCACGAAAAATACGTGTAAATCAAAAGCATAACGCTACTTTGGGTGGAAAACGACATTGCAAGTGTAAAACAGCAGCACGGTAATAAGAAGAAAGACATTTTTTTATCTAGAAAATAAAAAAGGTGATAATTTGAAGATGTGCCACCTACAAATCTAGAGTTTAAGCTTGCTTTACATTGCCAACCTAGGATTTACTTTCGTTTAAAGCCCAAAAGAAATTACACGAGATGATGATACTCGATCAATGCACAAGATCCTGACGCTAGCAATTTCATTGGTGCGATGGTTTCCTAAAAACATATTTGCAATTTGGATAAATTATGTTTTTTCTCCCCCCAATAGTCTATTCTGCTACGAAGCATTATTTCATTTTTATAGCAGCATTCTCAAAAGATTTTAATGGTCAGTTCAGTTTGTAATCGATAACACCCCCCCCCCCCCCCCATTTGCAGATATACATTATGTCAGCACCATATGCCAAATTGAACTTGTGCCATTTATGCATTCTGAATCAGACTAATGTACGAGTTTTTGAAAGTCGATCTGGATTTAAAATTTGAGCAATCTTAATACACCGAACTTAAATCAGGGCCATATATTTAAAGCACGCAACTTCGCATATTCTGCTAAAATAGTTTTAGGCTGTGCTTTTTTTTTTTGCAGGAATGTCTTACTTTACAAAACATCTAAAGAAGTCGAATTAACTCAACTTCTAGAATTGGCATGCCTAAAAACTGGCTACACAGATAGAAATTTAGTATTTTTTTTTTTGCCCATTGTTCCAGAAACGAAAGTTGAGTTAAGACTACTGCTTCTAGACTAGATTTATACAAGGAATCACAGTAATGAAAGTGAATTTCCTGACATTGGAGAAGATGGATAGTCTTCCAGAAGGCTTGAGAGTTAAACCGTTGGACAAATTTGCAGTCACGTGTGCGAAAGGAATGGGCAGAGCAGGAAAAAGCCCAATGGTGTCACTGTTTCCACCATTTTCACATACGTGCCAGAAAAGAGTTGACCAAGCGCTTTATTACCAACGAGCAATTTGCCAGACTAACAACTATTTGCAATCTAAGGTCTAAAAAAGCGGTATCAAATTTGTGCAGAATGCTTTCAACAGATTTTCGGTGAAGACTAAGGTTCGGGGGTTATTATGCTATTGGACTCTTCACAAGAAATAAATAATGGCAATCGATTATTACCAGTGAAGCGACATCCATCAATCGCAGCTTCCATGTAATCAATACACTTGTGCTGGCCTATGGTTTGCCTGTATTCGACATCCATGGAAAAAGGCATTTCTCAGTTTTAAAGGCAAGAGAACGGACCAAAATGCCCAATCCTGTGCTAAACATCATTAGGCGCATCATTACGGTCACACAAATGAACTCGAGAGTTACAGAAGTTACACGAATGCTAATCGGTGGTGTTATGCAAGATATCGGTCAGAAAACAAGCACATAACGCATGAGAGAGATAGCAAAAAAAAAAACAGCGTCAAAGTTAATCGGAGGGTGCTTTTGGTCGTACTAACAGTTTTTTTTTATATAAAAAAAAAAAAAAAATAGAAAAAAAAATTTGGCACGCACACACACGCCTGTCGAGCAATGCCAACGCAACTTCGTCCAAAATCTAAACTTTTAAGTTGCGACTAAACAAAAAAAAAATGCCGAAGGAGCCGAATGAGTTGGTCATTGCTCGGCACGCTTTCCACATCACGGATCACCGATTAAAACTAACGATACATAAAACTAAAGCAGTGTAAGAGAGCAGTACTCGCTATCGAAGGAGTTAGGCTAAGTTGGGTGAGGGGGACGTAATCGGCAAAAAATCATAAATAAATAAGAATAAGAGACAAGAGAGCAAGATGATATATACAGACAAAACTAAAAGCATAATCTGTGACCCATCACCACCATGAACACACAGCATATAGGTTGGCCAGTACTTTGATATCTCGTCTATCGAGTGGTCAGAAAAAAAATTATAAGAAAAATGATAATAATAATCATAATAAACGGAAAAAGGAAAAAGCAATAATGAAAAACACACAGGCTACTCGCTTGCTGTGTCGATTGCAATGCTTGTTGCACATACGTTCATTACAGCTTAATAATAATAACAAGAAATGCCACATTATCATCATCATCATCATCATCATCCCCGCTAAAAGGACAGTCTAACCACAACAATCGACAAAAACAAATTGAAACAGGGCATATCTGTCAAAGGATGGATGGAACAGCAAAGGTGGAGAAGATGGGAAAATGGGGGCTCGGACATGAAAGGGTTAGGAATCATTCGTGGGGGGCAGTGATGAGTGCTACCGTGAAGGAATTAGTTCAACGTGAAGGGGGGAATGTTAGGGGACCCCCAGCAATGTCCAGGACAAAATACAAAGTCAATCAGACGTTCCGCTTATCTTTCAAAGGATTCCACCACATTAACTTATTAGGCTAATCAATTTATCGGGGCAATTAATGGGAATTCAATCAACCTGACATGTTGCATTATTAAGTTTACGCGTAGCTCGCAACCTCGCCGGAACCAGAAATACTTCCGAAAAAGAAAATCAATGGATTAAGGTCACTACAGAACATCAACGACAAACTCCGTCATCTGCAAAGACCATGACAAGGCTTAATGCGATGTTAAAGGAGTTGGACGTTAATTGACAGGTTGCAAAAACTCCTGATGCCAAATGCACAACCGAGGAAGGAAAACTCTCCAAATTTTAGTCTGGAAGCTCGGTGTGTGGAGATGTGGTTCAACCAGTATCACGTTTTCCAAATATGACAATTCCAATAATTTTAATGACATCGACAGTCCTAAGCAGCCCAAAAAAAGTAATTTTTACAGTCATCTGTTTCTGGTGGTTCCGACGAATTTGCCGCCAACGTCTTAAAAAGTGACGGTGGAAGAATACGGTCTCAAAATCACCGGTTACAAAGTGGGTAGTCCCAACCTAACAGTAATGTGCCTCGCCAGTATCCCGCATTGGTATTACGGCTACTGTATTTAGTCTGCCTCCAGCACATATTTAAAAAAATAAAAAAAAAGAAATGCAGAATGATTCATGCTATTTAATATTGCGAAGAGGTGGTGGCAGAGATGTATTATTAAATCGATAATCGTTTCAATAACATCGTTCGCTTGCAAAGAATAACTGGTATTAATTCATTCTAGCCATTAGCGAGGTTATTTAAGATATACGGGAGTCGAGCAGCTGGAAACAATTGGTATATTAAGAGGTGTTGGGGGTAATGGGAAGGGGGAAAAAGGACGAAATGACTGTGATATGAAATAGGTGGTGGTGGTGGTGGGGGTAAACTGTCAAATGGAGGATGATCGGCTAGGAAAAATATGATGGGAATGGGTAAATAGTAAGTAAAAAATATCACCATGCACCTCAATTTTTCTTCCCTCAACCACAGTGCCGTTCAATTTCTCTCGTGCTCTGTCAGCGTCCGAGCTATTTGCGAAAGTTACAAAACCGAATCCCTGCATGCAACGAGAAAACAAGGTAAACCATGCATTAATTCAACGTGCACCGACCGCATTTCAGGAACCAATCAACATCATCATCATGTATATGAATCAATCAATATCAAATGCTTTTTTTCCCCCTGTGAGAATGAATACAATAACCGTTCGTGATTCGATTCCACTAGAAGAAAAGTATAATCGAATCTGTGAGTTGCTAGCGAAAATTCGCCCCTTTTCAACTTCTCCTTTCTGAAAAACGATAACATTCGTCTTCTTGCTATCAAAAAATAACAATTCTCTAGTTCGATAAGAAAGCGGCCACGCAGCAATGCTCGACGACAATGACACGAATCAAGATTTTGAAAAAGTTAAGGCCTCGATAACGTCCTCTCATTGCCATGGTGCTGTTGATCATCGTGAGCCCTCAGAACAAGAGCAGTACAGTAGTCTCTTGAAAGATTTGTTTTAATCAAAAGCAATGAAAACGCTTTAATTAACTATATAGCTGAACATTTTCGAAACATAGTCAAGTTTTGCTGAATTTATTGTGCACTAAAAGCACAATCGGAAATTGAGTCAAACCAAAAACGGGTCACTGAGCAAAGTATGACTAAATTTACATAATGAATTTTTTTTGTTGTAAAATTTGGGAAAGCTCCCAAGAAAATGGTTATTGATTTCAAAAAGCCAGACTCAGGAGATTCGGCCTCAGTTGCAGTCTGTCATTTAGTAAAATGCCAGAGAATAAGTAAATAAGTTATCTTATATCAAAAGCCAATAAAAAATTACTGATTTAGATCTATCTTGTCCTAAAAAAACGGTGAAGTTCAGGACATAAAATTGGCGTCCAAAGTCGATATTGAACTTTGTGCAACAATCACAGATTCGATTATTCTTCTCTTAAATATTTAGTTTCAAATCAAACATGACGAGAAAAGCTTTTACGATCATTTTCCAGGAAGAAAAAAAATAATAAAAAAAAGTACACGAATTATGAATTAACAGTGTGGGTTACTAGTATTGGAAGACAAATCTAATCATTGTGAATCTCAATCAAAAGCATTAAGTGTGAAAGTAAAGCAGTGATTCTAAGAGTTATGCAGAATGCTTACAAAGTGTGAAAGAGTAAATACAAAATTAAAAATAAACATGAAAGAGAAAATGGGGGAGGCGAGTGAGATTAAACGGATGAAATAACCTCACAAAAATAAAAATTAAAGGTGGGGGGCTAAAGTCGAGTGCCCCTGCTAAATAAAACACCCTCTCAAAAATAACGGTAATAATTTCACTGGTTACGGTCTGCGAGTACGGTCATGGATTTCACCACATTTATTCAGAGCAGTGGCATCGAGCAAAACTAATTCCGAGTGAACTCTAATAATTAAACCTCCTCGTTAGCAGCTTGAAAAACTCGGAATAAAAATAATGACAGGACCTTCATTTTCAAAGAAGATTATGCCATTGTGAGGGCTTTTTTGATTGGGGAGGAGGGGAAAAAAATCCAAGATAGGCAATCTCTTAATCCAACTTTTGTTCTCTAGAAAATTTCATTACCAGTTGTTGGCATTTATTCACGCGGAACAGTTAAGCTCTGTTAATCTTGAAATAAAGGAAACCAGCAAGTATGAACAAAGGCTGTTACAGGCCAGAAAAAAAACCCGTTACCAATCCAGCTTTGTTTGCCAGAGTCATTAATCAATGCCACTGGGATATTATGATGGTATTTTGAAAGAGATGGTGATGGCAAATCCGATGAAGATGCATCTCAGACCGTAACTGAAGTATTACGACTAAAAGGGTGGTGGGGGGGTATAAAATTTTGGGTTAGTTTTGGGGCTGAGAGACAGAGAGAGAGAGATTGGAAAAAAATAATAATAAAAAAAACCGAAGTATGAAGGAGTTTATTAGGCGAACGCTTTCTAGTTGAAAATCAAGCTTGTTTTAAAAACATCCATCCAGTAGACCCACTTGTTATTCATACATACACAATACAACAAGTTTGCAGGCCAAGAATAAAGCATCTCATTTAGATAAAAGCATTATCAGGACGTTATTTCGTAATTAATAGGTCGTAAACAGCAAATTCAGCAGCCAGATTAGCCAATTACAAAAGGGCCGGGGGGAGAAAAAGAGATAAAAGGTCGTATGTGAAACTAACGAAATGGTTTTCGATGAGATGAATTTTAAAATAGACAGCAGCCAGGAGGGGGGTGTGGGAGAGACAAGCAGCACGATCGCACTAAAAGATCGATATATATATATATACGTAGCAGCTGAAAATTTATATAGTCATGGACAAAAGGAAAGATAAAAGCCACTAGAGACAATGGACACAATTATTATGTACGAACAACAGATAAATTTAAAAAAAATAACAGCTGTGTGCTCAAAACAAATCATTGTGAACTTCTGTCAATTATTATATCCTGCGATGAGAAATTTGATGCTTCATTTTTGGCCTTTTGGAAATCCTTTTCTCAAATCATTAGTTTTCAAACACGCTCGCAAAGCCACGTTTCAGGTTCGTGGTGAACTTTAACTACAAAGCATTTCAGACAACACACTCCAATTTTCATCCGTTCAGGGTGATTACGGAATAAAGCCTGCAACAATCGAGCTTCTCGGATCTGACAGCACGATTACAAACAATACGGAACCATGGATGGCAACCGATAGTATCTTGCTGTCTCCATGACAAGCTCCACTGTCTGCAGCTTGTTCATATAACCGGCAAAGTTTATCAATAAGTATAAGTAGCAATAATGTCTTACATCGGCAGTAGTTTCGTTTTTTGACATTTAGTTGTTGTGAGTCCTAAAAGTTTTGAGTGCTCAAATATTTCTGAACATAAGTTTAGAATTTTTGAGGGGAATATTAACACTCAAACCAATGCATATCAACTGACATTTCCAAGACTACTGTCACTTCCAATAATCCATGATAAATGACACGACCAAAAAAGGTCCCTTCTTTATATGCAAAGTCAACGATCGTGTGATCAACCAACATGGTCGACTTCCTGTCCCTATTTTACAACATCAACTTCCCCCACCAGCGCTACATTAAAACGCATTCGCTTATTTTTCTATTACAAAGTAATACAGTGGCATTCAGGATTGATTGATGAATTGGTTTGAAAGTATATTTCCCCCCCTTACAAATTTTTACGATATCAAAATTGATTTTCCAGACAAATCGAGTCAATGATTGAGTAGACCCCGAGTTCGAGCATTACACGACATCGATTGAAGCGCCGTTACTCCACAATGCGGGGTGAAACAAATTCAAACTCCAGATACTTATTGATATTCATAGCTTAAAAGTGACCTAAAAGATCATTAATAAACATTAGTAGGCTTTTTGGATAAAACGCTTTTGGTGGCAGTCCACCGTGCATCGCCTAATAATCATTAATCAAAACCAGGCAGACAAGCCTCACATTTTCGAGCAAATTTTGAATATCTTAATTAAATTATAAGCAGATGTGTAACACAACGGCAGCGGATTACAAGGGAATGATAAATTTGTCGGAAAAATACAAAAAAAAAAAATGCTGCCAAAAAGCTTTGCCGAGACCAGTTAATGGTGTTACGAGATTATCCGGCATTTTTAGGGATTACGTGCACAACTTGTCAAAAGGAAAAAATGTATCACAAACTTTACGAGAAGAGAAAAAAGCTAAAAATCTTCAATGACTGAGATACAACCGTTCGTGCGAGATTTTTGAAACCATGATTTGAGATAAGGAGAACCATCACAATAAATCTGCTACGCATGTTGCACAATAAGCAGGGCCCAAAAATGGATCGATATGCCCCAACGATGCAATGCAGTGCGGAAATATCATTACCATCGCGCCATCGTTTTAAAACGGCAATTTAAAACAATGCCAAAGTGAAATTCAGGAATTAATTTTTTTTTGTAAAAATGCCATCGCATTAAGTGGGCTAATATTGATCCACTTATGTTCGGCGCTTAATTCGTCATTAATAAATTACAATCAGCAAACGAGTTTTATGCTAATGTAGGAAAAATCCAACGATTCGAATCGGTAAGATCCACAGGGAAAACTAGCCACGTAGAAAAGTGGAAATCCTGTTTTTAAAAAGGTCCTTTCGTGTGAAATCGCTGGATTTTTCTTACAAAGACAAAACACGTTAAGCATGCACAAATATTCAACGATTACTACTTATTAAACAAGAAGATGAAACAACGCCTACCTTTGATCCTCGTTCATTAAAAATAATTTCAACGTCTAATATTGGGCCATATTGCTAGAAATAGTACAAAAAATATGAAATTAGTCCAATGCACTCTGACATTTCCAAAATCAAATACACCAGCCAGTCATCATTTGTAAATTTTGCAAAATCTCTTCAATGAAATTTTCGTAATTTCATGCAAAAAAAAAGGCATGTAATTTCATTTACAGGGTACCCCCACAAATAAATTTTTAAACTTCCCTGACTTTTCCAGGTTTGAAAGCAAATTTCCCTGACCAACTT
>JAUJYV010002766.1:0-11645 GCA_033995625.1 Ophyiulus pilosus | reverse complement strand
GCCTTAACGTTAACGGTGAGAAGGGAGCAGCCACGGACTTAACTATCCAATGAATTAACTGAACGTCATGCGTACTCGATCATGACGTTCATTAAGTTTATTAGGTAGTTAAGTCCGTGGCTCCTCCCTTCCCGCCGTTAACGTTAAGGCGTTGGCTGGCTCAAACTCTCTAAATGTCACTGTCTCGCCTTACCTCATGTCTCGACGCTCCTCAATCTCTTCTACTGCATGGCGACGGAACTGATGCGTGTAAATAGCCTTTTAAATTCCTTTTATTTGAGGAAACTAGCCTGTTTTACCCTCCTTGCCCCTTCACTTATTTTTAACAGGGTCGTAATCGTTTGCCATTATGTAATTTTTTAATTTTGGTTTTGCATCCCGCCCCCGGGCGCTGCGGGGAGTAGTGCCACGAGAAAATCGTGTTGAGCCGCTTGGACCGGCGGCAGGCTCGCCGTACGTGTTGCGGAGTAATTCAACGCGACGTGTTCGCATCCACCCGTCCATTATGCAATTTGCATGTCAGTCCTTATGCTAACAAAGTCATCATTTCCTATTTAGCTGCTCCTTGTTATTGTACAAGTAAAAAAAAAGCTTCTTCCCGGCTCCTCCAAACGTCCATCGCAGCCCTCCTTTTCTCCCCCCACCCGGGGTCGCTCACGGTGGCGTGTGAATGCATGGGAACGGGTCGGAGGTCGCGCCAGGGCCGAAGGGCAACCAACCGGCGGCCGCTAGCCTTTAATATTGCCCTCTCCGTCTCTGTTAAAAAGGTATTAAAACCGTGGAACCCATTCAACGGTTCTGTCGTTTACACTCACTCACCTCGGGCTATTGCTACGTATCACCCTTAAACCAGAGCCGAGAAAACCCCTTTTAGCTTGTTTTCTTGCTTGACCTCGAGTTTAGACCACCTTATAGTACATCTAAAGAGCTTCGCAACAGATTGTTGACGAACAATCAACTGCTACGAATTTTGGAAGGCTTTTCCGGCGCCTACATTCCATGTATTATCTTCAGCGATTGCGATTCAAAATCGACGAAATGAAAAAAGGGAACCAACTTTTTATACGACAAACTCGAGGCTTGCCAGCGCAGGATGCACCCTTAACAGACCACAATAGACAATAGAGTTTTAGCCAGCCAACGCTTTAACGTTAACCTTAACGTTAACGGCGGGAAGGGAGGAGCCACGGACTTAACTACCCAATGAACTAAATGAATGTCATCAGTGAGCATAGCGTACAATTAATTCATTGGATTGTGCAGTCTGTGTCTCCTCCCTTCCCTCCGTTAACGTTAAGGCGTTGGCTGGCTCAAACTCTCTAGTTTTTGCATGGCAACGTCTTTATACATACCTTAATTATAATGGCGGGAAGGGAAGAACCACGTACTCAATTATGTTCAGTTAGTTCATTGCGTAGTTCAATGCGCCATTAAAGTTAAGGTACGTAAGTATAAGGACGTTGGCATGCGAAAAATAGAGAGATTGAGCTAGCCAATGCCTTAACGTTAATCTTAACGTTAGAGGCGGGAAGGGAAGAACCACTTATTACGTTCAGTTAGTTCATTGGATAATTCAGCCTTAGCTCTTCTCTTCCCGCCTATAACGTTAAGGTTAACGTTAAGGTGATGGCTGGCTAAATCTGTCTACTGTCTAATGTCAGTCAATGTATAGTATACAGTGATACGGAAACTTGACACACCAATATTTTTATAGTTTTGACAGTTTATCATATACTCGTACATCGAAAAAAATGCATTTCAAATTATTTCGAAGTTTTCAATACAGTAAAATATGGATACTTGTGACGGTCACGTCGGATGTTAAATCGAGAGAGTAGTCCCAGGCTTAAAGATCATCAGACTTTTACCCTACATCATACTTTGGACTAGTTTTTGGTATTTTTTGGAATTCTGAAAAAGTGTTCAATAATGACGTGCCAAAAAAACACGTCAAATATAATCAGCACTCCTCTTTCAGAATTTGGCATTCTTTTCAACTGTCGGATTAATAGGTGCAGGTATATTCCCAGCAATTTCTGTCCCAAAGTTATCCCATCATGTGGTTAACTTTTGGCCAGCGTATTTTTCAAGGCATATCCCAATTGGATAAATTAGATAGGGCCACACATGCTGGTATGTCACATATACATGGCATTTACCATATACTTACAGTGACAAAGTGAAAACCATACACATGCGTTCGACAGCTGTGTATGCAGCTAATTATCTTAATTTAACGAAGAATTGATGAAAACAACAATAAATATTTAAACAAATCCATGTCAAAGTGAAAACCATAGTCATGTCTACTTGACAAAAACGAAATCAGTGTTTGATTTTTTGCACATTAGTACTTCGTTGGTAAGCCATTCCGTTTTCTATCTTCTTTTAAGCGATTTGGATAAGATTCCACCAGTTTTTTGGTGTAATCTGGAGATATTTTGTCCCATTCCTCTTGCAGTGCTTTTTTAAGTCATCTTTGTTGGAAATTGAGCGTTGTCTAATTTCAAACTCCAATTTGGCCCAAAAAGATGTTCGATTACATTTAGGTCTGGTGACTGAGGGGAAGTTTTCATCACTTTTGGGCAGTTGTACAGATACCATTCCTTGACTATGTGGGCTGTATGTTTTGGGTCGTTATCCTGATACAGCACAAACTCATCCTTAATATTTAGTTTTTCTGCACTAGTTTTCAAATTGTGAAGTAGTATGCCAAGGTACATGTTTTTGTCCATAATGCCATCAATGAAGTGCAGATTTCCTGTGCCAGCAGCTGACATACAGCCCCATTACATCACTCCACCACCATCGTATTCGACAGTGGGTCGAAGATTTTGTTTTTTTAGTTCCTCGCCAGGTCTTCTCCATACGTAACAATGGTCATCTGATCCAAATATGTTATATTTACTTTCATCAGTAAATATAACTTAATTCCAAAACTCTGGTTGTTTTTGGTAGTGTTCTTCAGCGAACTATACGGTAACTTTATGATTTTTGCTGCTGATGAATGGTTTTTTTTTCCTGGCCACTCTACCACTGAAGTTTTTTTTTCGGAGAACATTGTGCACAGTCTCGGGGCTAACACTTTTATGCAATTGTTTCTGAATCTCAACAGCTAGTTTTGGAGCACTTAATCGTTTTTTTCGTAATCTGACTAAGAATCCACCTCTTATCAGTATCAGTAAATATTTTGTTAGGACTCTTCCTTACTTTACTGATGATTCGATGGCAATTTTTATACCTCTCGATGATATTCTGGATGGTTGAGTGCCTTCTTTGCATAATTTCAGCTATCATCCAGATGGATTTTCCATTCTCATGATGGCTAACAATCAATTCATGTTCTTTCAATGTTGTATGGGCTCCCATTTCAAAAATAGAACACCTTTTCCGTGATGAATTAATAGAATGGCAAGATTACAAGACACAAACGTATATATATGCAAATTATTCCAAATATTTCTACAACATAATGAACTTTTGATTGTATGGTTTTCACTTTGACATGGATTTGTTTAAATATTTATTGTTGTTTTCATCAATTTTGTTTAATGATAATTTTAATTTGTTACTTGAAATGTAAGTAAATATACATTACATCATTTAATTCCAAGTTATTTTTCTTCATTAAATTAAGATAATTTGCTGCATCATAGCTGTCGAACGCATGTGCATGGTTTTCACTTTGAGCCACTGTATGTCTGAAAACATATATGGCGTTTAATGTCCATGTGTTGAGTTCATACACTCACAACAAGAATATTACCATAATACACGGTTTCCAGTATACCATTCCTCTCAAAAAATAAAACAAAAACACCTAGGTCAAGGCATATAGGAATTACTACAGTATTTTACGGACTATAAGACACTACAGACTACAAGTCACACCTTAATTTTTAAGCAATTTTTTATACCCCGCATCATATGAATACCTTATGAGTATAAGACACCTGAATTTCAGGGGCAATTTTTTGAAGAAAAAAGTGTGTCTATAGTTCGTATAATACGGTATATCTACCTCTTTTACCAACAGCGGTTCTAGTTTTTCCTCCCGAGATGAATGTTTGTGATGCTATTTCGCCACCCAACGAACCCAATTCGACCCCGCGATGCCTGAGAATACACTACAAGTTTCAATGCAAATTCAATGCAAGTTCAAGGGTTTAATTCTGGGAAACAGTCCAGGACAATTCGCGGATCATTACAAAGATGTGGCTCTCGTCACCCTATTGGAAAAAACAGTATTACCCAGTATAAAAATTATAATGGTTCATACTGGTACCATTAAAAATCTTAATGGTAAATACTGGTCCCATTACAAATTTTGTTGGTATATATAATGGTCCCATTATAAATCTTATTGGAGAAGACCAGCACCAATGCTAGCACCAGTAATACCCATATATTATTACTATAGTGGTATACTGGCAACCAATACAATGTGATATTGGTAATGCCTAACCAGTATATATGACAACGCTTTACTCGTATCTAGTATAATACTAATACTGGCAATGCTTATATAACCAGTTTCTATCACCTGTGTATTACTGGTATGGAGATTATGGATTAATTAAAGGTTCCCTGGTGGAAGAAAAAATTTTAAATGATTGAATTTTCCAAACATTTTGAATTAGTTTAAACATTGAACAATTGAGAATTAGGCTTGTACAATTATTTTGTATATTTCTTCAAAAATTTTGAAATGTTCCTTCAATCGTCCAACTGTTGTCAATTAAGTGAATTATTTATTTGTTCAATTCGCCGAGAAACATTAGGATTATCGAACATGAATTGTCTTGCTATTAGCCAAACGTTTTGACTATTTGGATGTGCAATACTCCTATATAATTCATATATAATTCAATGATTTCTTGCTGTTTACACTTACTTAATTATTTGAAAATGCATGCAATAATTTCTGCTTGATATTTTTTATTAGTTTATCTGGCCATATGTCTTCATCTATTATTTTATTAATTAATTTAGAAATCAATATACTAGAATTAAATTTACTTAGTTTAAAATGTTTTAGATTAAACATGTCAATACCAGTTGTGTGATTCTTTCATGTTTTCTATAATCTTACAGATGTCTTCTGTTGTTGCATGAAAAACTACCGTTGGACCTTTTTGATCATTTCTATTTATAAATTTTGTGCCAGTACTAATATGATGTGACCCATTTAAATTAAACAATCTAACCTTATATTTACTCTTTAAGTTTGGAACTTGTATCAAATAATTCTCATTAAATCTGTTAAATAAAATTTTTGTGTTAATGGAAGGGAATGCTTTATTTAAACTTTCATCTATATTTAATTTGCATTTCCATCTTGTCAATTTATTAATGTTGTACCAAAGTGATTTCAAATCTTTCTTTACATCATCAAATAATTTTTGGTAACATGCATGTTTTGTTTTTCCTATCTGATGTGCAACTTCAATCTTAATCTTTTTATAATTCTCCAATAAATAAATGTCTATTGTTTCCTTTCTATTTTTGCACTTGCATATTTTGGACCACAGTTTATTCTTCTCATTTCTTATGTTAACCAGACTGAGGGTCATCCATAGATTTTTAAATACTATTTTCCGACGTTTCAGTCCTCTGCTCCTTACATTTGACTCATAGATATTTGTAATGATGTCATTTACCTGGTCATATGCTTCATTTAAATCACTAATATTATCAAAAAACCTCCAATCATAATATTGCATTTGTTTTATACTTTAATAATCATGTCACCAGCCGCCAGTCTGAACAACGAGAGGTCCCGGCTAAAATAAACTAAGTTCTACATCCAAAATAACGTGAGAATGAATCGAAATCCTAGCATTCTGACAATATGTCTGACGTCTGGGATCTTCAGTCGTGGTCTGCCTAACTCCTCCCAAAAATCTACGCTATTTATACCTTTCAGCTTGTTTACTACTTATTTGGTGTTTCATCACACGACTCATCGTGCTTATCGTCACCAGTTTATCTAGGTCAAGAGGGCGCGGTCTTAGTCCGTTAAGTCCTAAGAATACATATTTCAGGTTCTCTGGGTCCTGATAGTCGTTTTGATGTCATTCCCTTCTTCTGATGTCTTTTGGATCAAGAGATATTTAAATTCTTCGCTTTTAGTGCATCACACTTTTTGTCACTAGATGGCACCACTTCCACGAGCGCGTTATTTGAAGTGCAGCAGGTGACGTCATTCATGTGGTTAACCCTGCACACTTTTGTTTTCGGGGGATTTACGTTTATCACCCCAAAACTGGCGGCCATCTTGTTTTTAATTGTTGTTTGGTTTTGCATCAGGCCATATGACACATAGATACAAAACCGTTACGTGTCATTAGCGGCCATTACTACCACTTGTTTTGACATCGTCGAACGTTCGGCATTTTGGATATCCAGTGCTTCGAACTTGTTTTGGGCCAATCAGTGCTTCGGTGGTCTATGTGTCCCGTTCATCTCTCAGATATGGCCTACCATTAAGAACAAACAGGAGATGGTGTCTTTGCAAGATTCTCAACCTTTACGACTCTTACTACTTTGGTGACCTGGATGTCATTTGTTTGGATACAGTCGTTATGCTGTCAGTGGCCAACTATCCCAGGTCCCTCGTGACCCTCAACTTCCTGGTTGTCCATCCACCGACATTTTGGGAGGCACTTGGCCCCATCTTCCAGACGTTCCACGAGAGCTGGGCCCCGCTGGGAACAGAGACGGTTGCAACGGTCTTTGCTCATTATTTGGAGGTGCTGAACATAGCTGGCTACTTGAATCCAGCCAATCCAGGGGCCGTAATCGGGGTGGAGCCTTGGCCAATGTGAGAAGACTTTCCCGGGAGCAACATCTTTCTTTTAGTATTCTGTTGATTTTTCTGCTTCTTCCCTTTATATTGTTACTCAGTTCAGTTATATCACCTATACTTTATGTAATGCTTTCACTTGATTTTGCCTGTCATTAAAAAGTTTGTACTCTTTACGTTTTGTTCCTTTATTCTCTGATCTAATGAAAGCCCGGGACATCACAGCAGAAATAAAAAGATAGATACAATGCACAACCCACATTATAAGAAATTAATGGATGTCACATTAAATTATTGTAGGAAGTTTATTGAAAAAGCAAAAAAAAATGTGTATTAGTTGTTGAAGCTTTTCCAAGTTCAGGAACTGAATTTGGGGTAAATGTTTCAAGACAATATTATTATTTAGTAAATAATCATATTTTTTAACTATAAAATTTTAAATTATAGATCACAGAACAAATGAAGAGATTGTTTAAAGGTGCTACATTTAATAATGAAAAGCAAAACTTTGACAAAATACAAAGAAAGGTATACAAGGTATTTTGCAAAGATATTCCAAACAGAAAGATCAAAACTGTAACTATGGAGGTGCAATGATGAAACAGTGTCAAACAGATTCAGGTAAATGATGATATTGATACATCTTGTAGCAAATATGATGCCCCACATCTGTTGAGTACTTTGAGAATGACAACATTTGCACTTTTATGTTATTAGCTGAAAGTGGTTTGCTTGCTATGTTTTCAGCTTCTAATAGCAAATGCGATGCTCTTTTCATGTTGACTGCAGCATATTATGTATTTCACATCACATTTTGACTCAATTTTGAGTGCTTATTATTGACACTACAACACAGAAATCTTGGTAAGCAAAATAATGTGCAAGGCCTTTTCTAGCTGCATCTACATTTTGGAGAAAATTCTGCAATGTTAAGTGCTGAGTATTTTGTTTGTGCAATCCATTTATGAATTATTAGCATTATGTATGTTTCTCTTTAATGGTCACTACATTTTTCATTTGCCATATGGCTTCAACTTTAATTTAAATTTTTGTATCCTACTCAAGCAACCGGTGTAGGTAGCGTACTTTTCATTGTGGAAAAAACCCTTTTGTTTCACCGTACATTTTATGACTACAACCAATTAGGGTAATTAAGTAATAAACAATAAATGCCTCATTGTCGATTCCGACAACTCTTTACTTGCACCCGTTTTTACATTTGCATAAACCATAAACAAATTGCGCAAGATGACTATAGGTGGTCATCTCTTCCGAAGTGCTACGCATCATTGCAGTGCACTACGGAACCTTGCTTAATGCCAATAAGCGGACAACCACCCAGAGCTGGATTAAACATCCGCCAAAGGGGTGAGTACGTCACTGTTAGCATCTATCGCATTGGTAGATGTGATTTCATGCAGCACCACCTAGCGTACGGATTACCGTCACATAAAGTGTGTTGCACATCGTCAAAACTTTACAGAAGGTTGAAGGCTGTCATGGGACAACCCTCTTCTGTCGTTTCGAAATGAGAAGTCGAAATTAAGTTTGTGTATGCGTAGAAGTGCTTTTCATCACTTTGTGGTTACTTTCAACTTCAACATGCAAACAACTGGTGACTCCAATTAAATGTCTGTGCATTCATACGAGTAAGTGTTTGTTTTTTACCTTCCTTGGGCTTGGGGATAGTTAAGAAATACGTAGAAAACAGGAATTAGTCCGTAGAAAAGCAATTAATTTTTGGAAAACAGTTTGGACATCACGCCTGCCGCACAAGGCCCCCAACAACTTAAAGGTCGCCTCCAGACATAGGTCCAGGTACAGGACGTCTCGGAGGATAGAAATTACGGTAGGAGAACCAGTTCTTTTGTTTCTTCTGGTTGGAACTGAGGAACAATTAGGGTTCATAAGATTCACGGTCTGTCTAATTAACTTTTCACTGCATCATAAGTCTCTCGACTTGTTACCAAGGCTTATTTACTTGGAACAGGATCCTTTTGGTAGAAAGGCGATGCGAGGGAAGGGGCAGATTCCTACAATTAATAACTGGAAAGCAGAGGATAATATTTTAAATTGTTGTGATGACAATTTTTAGTGTTTATTTGCACTAATTTGCTTGCTGTCATTCTTTGAATACAAATACGTATGAAACATTAATTTAAATTTATATTTGAGATTATTATACACAATATACCATTTTTACTTTTATAGGACTTGTACAAAAAGTCATCTCTATTTAAATATTGTAATACAATGCTTTTTGTTGAAAACCAAAATTCTATAATACTTTACAAGACAGTGATTCTGCAAAATGGGACCAAGAGACAGTGAAAGGGAAATAAAGAAAAAAAACAAAACACCTTCCAGAAGAATTGTGAAATTGTCCTAGAATAAACATGCAATGGTCCGAGTAGGCCATGGAAGCCGAAGACCTTGCTAATGACATTACTAGATTGCATCATTTGGTGAAATCAATGATATCACTAGAATATGCTGTCATCTACCAAGCAACCTGAGAGATGTCATCAATAACCAATTGTATTGAAAATGGGAGGTCCTAGAGTGCAAACATCTTCAATGTCAAAGAATCACCTGATGCATAAACTAGGTGTTAGGCAGGAAGATTATCAAGGCTGATACCCTGTAAACAGCACCAGTGGCGCATTTAGTGGAGAAGAACAGCAAAACAGTCGCACCGGGTGAATAGAAAGTCATCAGGGCACAAAAATCACTGTGGCAGAAAGCCCTTGGGCCTTAGACCATTTTGATCATCTTAAAAAGAACTAACGAGCTTGGACCTTACCTATCGAAGGAAGATAAACGATTACTTAACTCCCCGTACAAACAAAAGTCAGAAGGTGATTCAGGACATTATAAATTCTGTAAAAATGATTAATATATACAATAATTTGTAAGGTTCCTGTTACCCAGAACCGTAATGCGCCAAAGTAAATACGGAACATTCACTGTTTTGCATGACTTTTAGTCGTGCACCTCGATCTCCACATGATAACATTGTATCTTTTAAAGTTTATTTTTATGATAAATCTTTTGTCAGACACACTTCCTCTGATTTTTTACAAGATCTAGCATTTATGCTGTAAGATGCAAAAGATAGACTTGAAAAATCTCAAGATGACTGTAGATTAAAACACAATCTACAAACCTTGTGACCTAACTTCCAAATAGGTGACAGTTTTGCTCAAAAATAGAACTTGGATTTGTGCAGGACGTGGCACTACTGCAAAATTTGAACAAAAAGATGTAGTGCGTACATCATCGCAGGTATCAAAGGGCCAACTTCATTTCAAGTTGTTGATGTCAATCCCCACATAGCACACCGACGTCTGAAAGACGTTGAGCCATCGGAAGACGTCTGAAGCACTTAAAATGACCTCTGATTTTGGTTAAGTCTCGACCAAAATAAGACGTCTTGACAGACGTCTTCCAAAAAGTCATACAGATTGGCATAATTTTTATTCACATAAAAAATATTTAAAAACACTAAAAAATTGTAAATATTTAATTTTCCAGAATTTAAAATTTACAAAAGCACGTCTAAAATGACGTCTGCTAGACGTGGTATAGCGGTGGTTTTTAAAACACATCGAATCTGACGTCGGGTGCTGGTCAGGACATGACCACTGTTGAAGTGGACAGTAGCGCTACCATACCGCCAGTGCCAATTATCGTTTGGAGTAACATATCAGCCATCTTGCCAAGTAACATTTTCACATCGTTGGAAGGAATTGCCATGGCAAAGGTAATAAGCTTTAAAATTAATCAAAATTCTATTAAAAGTTTGAAAACATGTATAGATAGTTGTTCATTTCAAGGCCATTTCAAAATGTAGGCCAAATTAAAGATTCAGGTGGCCGTTTTAGGAATAGAAATTAGAACGGCCATTTCGAAAACGACGCCACCTAAATGTATATTGTTCATTTCGAGGCCATTTAAAAACATTTTGAAAAGGACTCGAAATGAACATGTCAATTAATTGAAACATAGCAAAACTTACGTACAGAGTGATCCAAAAGTCGGAGTACAATAAAAGTAACACCATTGTGAAGCTTATAAGGTCTGGAACCAACAAGACAATACAAGTTGATTAACCAAACAAGACCAGAAAAAGATAGCCGAAAGAAGATATCCATGTCACACCCTATTTGAAAGAAGGCCTACAGCAATGACCTCATCACACGAGGGTATGATTGCACCAAAAATGACAAACCCACAAAGGTGAAATACCAGGAAAAAGCGTGGGTAGAACAACATGAAACAAACAGGAAATTGAGGACATCATGACTTTGATGATCAGTTCAACCAATCAGAAGCAAGGGAAATCCAAAAGAACCAGTTCTTGATGATAAACAGGACAAAGTGGACCCATAATGTAGTGTATAAGGAGCAAACTTTTGCTACAAAATTAATCGAGGAGTCGAAGAGAAGACCGAGAGACAACCAACAACCAACAGAAGGGAGTGCAGTTCTCTAACTTCCACCTAGAGCTTCAAAGGATCACCGTGGTAAGATGAATTGTTCTCTTAGAATAAGTTACTAGATTAGATACCTTATTAGTAGTTAAGGATTGCATCCTCCATTCTTAATTAATGTCACCCGCCGCCCGTTCAATTAACCAAGTGGTCCCGACAAACGCATCCAGAGAGGTTATGTTGAAATTTCTTCTTCTTCGGAAGTGTGTTGGGTCCCCGTGGATAAATTACTCAAACAAGTTTAAAGATTCGTACATTTCTTTATTTTGCGATGCATAGAACCATTAACCATGTTATAATTCAAAATTAATACCAAAATACATAAAGAGTAAAAGTTGTGAGATACA
>JAUJYV010002765.1:0-11647 GCA_033995625.1 Ophyiulus pilosus | reverse complement strand
GGGGGAAGGTCTGTGCTGAAATGGGCACCGTGTGGACAGGGGGAGGGATTCAATGTTTGAAGGAATTTATGGGACGTCCTTTTTAAAATGGCCCCTTAGCTATATGTTAGGCAAGATAGTTAATAAAATCAGCACATTATTCAGGAATAATCGAGTAAAATTTGAAGGAAATATGCAGTGAACTGGATAAACGTGATAATAGACAGTTTGTGCCAGCCAACGTAAGCATACGTCTTTAGACTGGCCTTAAAATATAAGTTGTGGGATGGGAGGAGCATTGATTTGAACTACCAAAAAACTAGCTGAAAGTCATGAGTGCGCATGAACACACTGGGTATTTCAATGCCATGCTTCTCCTTTCCAGCCATTTACATTTAAGGTCAGTCTAAAGTCGTATGTATGTTTACGTTGGCTAGTACAAACTGTCTATTTCCTTCACATGCATCCAAAATGAAGCTAATAGCTTTCCGTATTAAGTGCCCTCTATTGGGAATTAATCCAATTCCTGCACAAATTTTATGATGAACAAAGACAATAGAGAGTTTGAGCCAGCCAAACGTTAACAAAACGATAACGAGAAACAGCGCTGGCGGCCCGGAATGACATTGGAATGCCATGCTTCGCATCAGTGGCGAAGCTAGAGCTTTTGCCACCTGGGGCAGTCCATGAATTTGTCGCCCCTCTCAATTATTAAACTAAAATTTAGAAAAATCGAATTTTTTCTCGAAAAAAAATGAGTTTTACTGCACAAAAATCGCATTTTCCTAGAAAACAAAACCGGATTTTACCTGAAAAAAAAAATGGTATTTTTCATCGAAAAAAATCGTATTTGTACAGTTGAAAGATTGTATTTTTACTGCAGGTCAATCGCATCTTTCTTGGAAAAACTGCATTTTACACTAGAAAAATCGTATTTTTTTACTACAGAAAATCAGATTTTCGTGTGAAAAAAATTACATTTTTACTGTAGGAAAATCGTGTTTTTCCTAGGGAAAAATTGCATTTTTAACCACAAAAAAAAATATTTGCAGTGCATGAAAATCGTGTTTTTACAGTGTTGCAAAATAATTTGTTTAACAGCCGAAATTTTATTTTTATATAAGGAATGAAAGTCGAAAAAAAATAATAATAATGAAAATTACATACAAAAATGAGCTGGCAGGTTTTCACAAAAGAAAATTGGCCAATTATATGTGTTTGAAGCTACTATACTGAGTTTCCCAGGCCAAATTCGTCCTAATTGGATTAAGAATTAGCAAGTATGTGCTAGATGACCCACAGTATTTTGTGTCATTTAAGGGAGACCACTGTTGGTCATTTTCCTGGGCTAAAAATAAACGAAAAATATAATGTGGGAGATTGGATATGATAGCTTATTGTATGTTTAGTGGAATCTGATTGCACTTTTTATTGTTTAGAATTTCGGGGGCGGGGATTGTATCTTCAAGATACTCTTAAATACATCCCATAAATATACACGCTTGAAATGTAATGTGATAATTGCATCATAATTTGTAATTTTTCCGCCTGCGTAAAAAGTGACGCCCAGGCCGGACCGCCCCCCTCGCTATAGAGTAGTCCTTGATGTTTTGGGCCGCCAGCGCTGTTTCTCGTTATCGTTTCGTTAACGTTGGCTGGCTCAAACTCTTTTAATACAAAATATTTCCTTCAAAATCATCCCAAAATAAGGAACTTTCCATATCTCACAGCTCTCACACTTGGAAGTCATTTGCATTAATTGACCAAGCTAGGTGGAATAGCGGTTACACAGTCGAACCAGGGTATTTGCACACCGCTTAATTGTACATACATATTCTCCATGTTCTGAACTTTAGCCCTATGTTTTGTACATAATGTGAGCCCGGATAATTGCACACACCGGATAAATGCACATATTTTACAAGCCCCATGTGCAACTTTTGTATGAATTTGTGACCGGATATTTACATAAACCGATCAGGGTTCGACTATATTTTGATATTAAGAGAGGCAGTACCTTTTGAACTACCATGTATATTTTCAATTTTTAAAGTCTACTGTAAAAACGTGAATCTAATAAATGTTTCCCAAAGCTAATCTATAGCCATTTGAAGGAATTTAGCAACAAATTGAGCCAGGATTACTGTATTTAAGCAAAACCCGGATAATTGCGTAAACCGGTTAACTGCATATTTTCGGCTTTGTGCTGTCAATCTCGCATTGTTTATCGTGGATGGCACAAACTGTCTAATATGTCAAGAATTATAATGAATTGAATGCTATCAAGAACTGCAATACACATTCTTTTCGCATTACTTGCACCTTAATCAGCAATTAAATATACAAAAATAAACCATTTATGTCTGTTTTTTTAATACAAATTGCTCAAAATTGTTCACATTTACAGGTATATGCCGAGCAAGAAAAACAGAATCTATACGAGACGTTTCCATTTTTGGGTGGATAAAAACCCACTTTTCTAGCTCTTAATAACTAGTTTTTCACTACAAATAGTTTCATTTAATCCGCATTTCCTTAACACATTGTTCCATATTTTAAGCTTGAATTAATTAAAAAAGATCACAAGCATTACAAAGTTCCATACAGCTCTCATAGAACGATGTCCTCATTTATGTTTTAATTCATGCTTTAATGGAAAGATTTGTGTACGTCGTGTGTCCGTGCGTGTGTGTGTGAGGTTACAGGAATCTTTCTCAGAATCAATTTTACCCACATTTCGCTACAAAAAAACCCCAACTGCACATCACAGCAGGGAATCACTGACTGTTGAGTTAAACCACATTGACAACATGATCCCATATCACGGATTTTTTATGGCTGTAGTCAAGAATGTGTTTTTACCTTCTAGCATTCACTGCCTGCTCTTCTGGTATTAATTTTATCTTAAAGAGTATATTTACTGTAAAGTTCTCCTGAAACGCGGTATACGCGTTCCAGGAAACCCTATTGCGATATATAAATTCTATACAAATGATATTTCTTTGAAATTTTCAATTTCTGAGACACTTCCAGCCGAACAACATTGCATCAAATTGCGTTTAGACGTCACTTAAACGAGAGTTTGTTGCGATTGTTCTTCAGATTAAAAACTGGAGATCGATCTTGTTGATCTGTTTGATGGATATTTTACATCAGAATGAAATTTCGACTTAGTTTCACGTCGAGGCGAGTCTTCCAACCCCCTAATTATATTAAGAGCAACATCTGATCCGTATTAATGGTTTTTTATCCTAAATCCGATCCGCCAATGGAATTCCAACAAAGACAAGCCCAAGTTAAAGCAATTTATGCATATGTTTATCCACGACTTACCTATTCAAAATTAACCCATTTTATTATTCAATTAAATTGAAGAAATTGGAAGAAAAAATTGAACAGATATACAAAAATTGCCTGTTGAAGCCAATTTAACGAGAGTTTGTTGAGCTATCACGTTTAATCCATGATGATTCAAACTTGAAATATGATAATGAAATTAACGAATTTTTTATAAATGTTCATATAAATTTCTGAGTAAAAATTGTACTAGTTGCAAATCGCACATGAGCGCATTATATCATAATTGAATGCGAGTGTTAACAGCCGTCGTAACATTAGCCCAACCTGCCTCAACCGTCGTTAATCGAAGTAAACAAACAGGGTAGGTAGAGGGCGCTGGTAAACGGCCCTTTGAAACGTCTATCAATCACCATTATGAGGCCCAAAAGTACGTATTTACACATTGCATTTTCCGTTTTTCTAAACACTGTCAATGAGTCGATGTTTTCGTGGGTGAATCCCACAGAATCTGAGTCCTATTTACGAATTATTTGCCACGATTCCTTATTTTTAACCGTATTTCACGTCATTATAATGTGACAAGACTGTATTTTGCCAGAGGCATTAGCCACAGACTAAAAACTTACGAAAATAAGTGAGTAAGTTGCACAAATACTTAATCTCTGATTAACTTTAACAGGAGAATAGAGCTGCGCTTACCGGAAATTTCTTCGAGAGGAAACGCAAGTAAAAACAGACCTGTTTCAGTGCGTATAAAAGCGCTGGTTTTTAAAAATGGAACCTCGGTGTTTCGGCTCAATGACGCAGAGTGGCACCACCAAACGAGCGGGCTAAAACAGTAGTGCCAGAAGCTAGGGAAAAGCATCCGAAGCGGGGATTTTGAATTTTAAAAGCAATAATTTTGAACCCCTTTCTATTAAACCGTGATTAATTATTTAATCGATCGTTCAAAATGCTGTTATATACTGTATGTATTTATTAAACCCAATGGCAAAATGTTTTCTAGAAAAAAAAAATCGCTCAAAAGATTTGTATGGAGCAGACAGGATGTCATACTCGGTGCATTATTAATCATTTTTTTGTAATAAATTGCCAACGGAGATTATTGTTTTGTTGATAAGAACAAAGTGACCTGAAAGACTGGTGCATTGCTTCTCTAGTTTATAATATTCTTACACTTCTTACTGCATAATGACCATTAGCTAACCCTTACATAACAGCCATTATGTAGTCGTTACACAACGGCCCATTTCTTCCTCATATTATTACAAATTAAAAGAAAAATAACTGATATTCCGAGTTTTTCTGAATTGTGGTAACTATAAATTGGCATGCTGATAAGTAATTTAGCTTACCAGCGTAATTATGTAATCCTTTTGCGATGATAACGTACAAATTGATGTGATGTACATATAAACGTGCTCACGGTAGTTTAAAAATGGCGGTTTTCTGGCCAAATGCTTCAGATGGGACACATGTGGGGGTTGCATCGGCGGTCACACTGCCGGGAAATACATTTTACAATTTTCGCTATGTTTTGAGTTTGTCACATAATTACACAAATAATAACAGTAGCTAATACATGTAAAAGGTTTTATTTGATCACAAATTCTACATTTAATTGCATGGTGATGTTTTTTTATAAATATCTTTAAATATTTCTTATTTTATGCGAGACTTGGTGCAGAAATATAGCGGTAGTTCAAAAAACAGCCACTAGTTGGCAGCAGTCGCTGGCGAGGCGTTGAGCTTTGGAAATTAAAATATTTTAAAATTATTATTTTTTATAAAAATATCTGTAAATTACAAAAATATACATTTTTCACCATTCACTAGATAAAAAAATTATATATTTTTCTAAATTTTTTGCTTCATTGTAACCCAATTATATTTTTTATAATTGGGTTACAAATTTGCACCATAAGAAATGGTGCAGTTGTGGTTGCCCTTAACGTATATGGTAAATTGGTAATAGATAGTTTGTACCAGCCACGTTTAATGATGACGAGATTGACAGCTCGTCATTGTTTAACGTGGCTGGCACAAACTGTCTATTAATAAAATAGTAACAACTGGCAGCTGTGCTTCCGATGTCACACTGATAGTGCTACCTAGTGACAAAAGAACCCCCTTTTATTCCATTGACTTTGAAATATCCTTCTCTCAATATGAAATGATCAGAGGTGTTTGGAAAGGGATTGGGGTACAGTCGAATCCACTTAATTGCACAAACCAAATAAATGCACATATTTTGCAAACCCCATGTGCAATTTTTGTATGAAATTGGGACCGGATAATTTCACATTTTCAGCTTGCCGGGTCGCTGTGCAATTAAGCGGGTTTGACTGTATCTGTCATAACGTATGGGAACTATGTGCTCTGTTATGTGTCCTCCATCCACATACCTATAGGTTGCATGCAGAGGCAAAATGCAATGGCAGCACTGGGAGCGAACAGGTTTAAAGCAGTGGAGGCATTGCAGGGTGAGATGGGATGGTCAGAGTTTGAACCTTGTGAGATGGCAAGCAAGTTGACATTCCTACAGAGGTTGTGGACTCCAGGTCAGTGGCAGCTCGCGTATAGGCACTGTGGAACTGCAGCACCCCCTATTTCCACTTAATATTACTGATAAAAGTTAATATTATAATGATTCAATAAGACGTATTTTTCTTTAATTATTTCTTTAAACTTGTACTATACATAACTAGCAGCCATCCCCAAATCTTTGTATGGAACTGTGCACTTTACAGTTCCAGCAACATGGAGGCTGACTGTTGTGCATGCACACAACATAGGAATCTGCACGTGAGGCTGCGAGGGAGGGAGAGCACTGTCACTCCAGCAGTGCCGACCGTTTGACTGTTGTGTGCATGTGCACACGATTTTCTGGAGAAGCACCCTCACAAATTTTGGCTACGAGCCGCCACTGCTCTAGACAAGTCATACCCAGCTCTGCAAGTGTATGGGATTCTCCGTGGCCAGCCAATCCGAAAATTGGAAAAGAAACATGCTACGATAACTGGTATGGCAGTGCACTGCATGGCGATGGCGGGTTCACTTGAAACTAAACAGAGGCTTATGAAATTCAGGTCAGTGGATGTCACTTGTGAACTGTTTGAGGAGGGGGGTGGCCAATTACTTAATCGACCGTTAAATTTTAATCTAATTTGAAGACACTGTATCGCTAGTTTGAAAATGGCGGCTTAAACCTAGTTGCCCTTGGCGGCGCTCCTGCCTCATTCCCTCCCGTGCGTCTGACGCAGGGGGATGATCCCATCGACTCCCTCATACGAGCATGACGCACGTGCGTCACGTCTGCGTCATCGCCTCCGTCTTCCTGCGTCTCGGGTTGACAGTCTGGGGGAGACGATGGAGTGGAGTCAGGAGCTTTGCCTCAAGTTCATCGAGGACTACAGGCAGTACCCTGAACTGTGGCGAATAGTGGATAGCAACTACAAGAACAAGATGAAGAGGACAGAGGCCCTAAAGGAACTGGCTGATAAGTACGGTATCAACCTGAAGACAGTGCTCAACAAGATCAAAAGTTTGAGGTCCTACTTCCATAAGGAACACTCCAAAATGGTGAAGAAGAGACGTGAGACTGTCAACGCCTCCTCAACCTCCTCCGCGGTAGTGACGGCGGATGAATACATTTCCAACTGGTTCGCCTACAAAAGTTTAACATTCATACTAGAGAATGATCTGGCTAGATCCGGTAGGGGTGATCTGGACTGCGAAATTGCAAATGAGGTGAGTTAAACGTAACCTTGTCACTAAACACGGGTTAAAATAACCCCCCAAAACGGAGATATGGTCGCGGAGGGTTACATAATATCAGATGAAAGTAGTTCAATACCAAAACTAAGAAAATAGCTGTATTTTTGTCTCTTATATTTGATGTTAACTTGGTGAGATATTGGTGGAGATGTGATGGTTTGATAGGAACACATTAAGCCCCGTTTTCACGATGCCACTTAATGTCACGTTTTCGCATAAACACGGCAGACTTTTCGTCTGCTCCATAACAGGTCTTTGGTGATTTTTAATTATTCTTAGTATTTTTGTTGTACTTAAGCCGGGTCTCCACCAACTGAGGCGTGATGTTCCGCCTCAAAAGTTGCTAATAAAATTCAACTTACCACAAAACAGAAACAAAAGAGTATGATAACGTGCTGTATTCACCAAAAGTGGCACAAAAAACGGGAGCAAGTGAGTCATGCTTATGGCGCTCCTACCAAGACTGTATGAGGACACGTGCGTCGTTGACACCCTGTATTAACAACGATGCACGTGTGGTTTGTAGACTTATGTCTAATACACAATGAGACGACCGACGCTCAACCACTTGAATGGCGGAAGTCGGTATTTTTGCGGAAATACGTCACTTACCTTTGACGCCGAACTCTGTGTTTGCTACATTAGGCATTTCTCAGCGTCACTTTGCACGTCATTTTGTCGTCACGAGTCACATGACATGGGCGTGTTGCGCATGCGCAAATCGCGTGACGCTGAACTTTCAACGTCAGTCGTCTCATTGTGTATTAGGCATAATTAATACGTTATTATAGAGTTTGAGCCAGCCAACGTTAACAAAACGATAATGATAATGAGAAACAACGTTGGCTTGCTCAAACTCTCTATTGTATCTACTAATACAGGGTAATTTCGATAAATTATGACGACGGCTGATGGCTGAGCCGAGAGCAGGGTCAGTCTTTTCTTTTGATGCAGACCGCCTCCCAAGCGATCGTTGAAATGAGGCTGGAAACACCCTTTGGGAATTGAAAACGCATCATATTTTCACACAGTGTGATGGAAATCGAGTAAGGCAACATTTGTTGCGGGGAAACACGGATGCGGATGCTGGTGGAGACCCGGCTTACGGTTTGCCAGAATTGTCTATCACACATTTTATGCTGTATAATCCACAAACAAGCAATAATGCAGCTTCGGCCTTTTCCTGTTTTTATGGTTTTTGTAATTCGCTCGATAGTTGTCCCATAGACATGGGACATGTTGATGATATTGTTATTGTTCCCAGAACTTAAAAAATATCAAATGCAAATTGAAAACTATTCCAAAACTAATTTTAAAAAATGATTTTTATTAAGAAAAAAAAATTACAAAATCACGCACATGTATCAACTGCTCTTCAGCGACTAAATCCCACCTCGATGCCGCTAAAATAGCCGTTCACACGGTGATAAAGCCCCGTTATTATGATGTCACTAGTGCCAGGACACTAGCGTCATGAAATGTCAGGACATTTGCTGCCCTAGCTGGCATAGCCCCGTTCTCACGATGTCACTTATGGCACGTTTTCGCATAAACATGGTATACTTTTCGTCTGCTCCATAACAGGTTTTTTTGGTGATTTTAAATTATTCCTAGTATTTTGTTGCACTTACGGTTTGCCAGAATTATCTATCACAGATTTTATGCTGCATATTCCACAAACAAGGAATAATGCAGCTTCGGCCTTTTCTTGTTTTTACGGTTTTTGTAATCCTCTCGATATTTGTCCCACAAGCATGGGATATGTTGATGATATTATTTTCAGAACTTAAAAAATATTAAATGCAAATCGAAAACTATTCCAAAATTAATAAAAAAATTGATTTCAATTAACAAAAAAAGTTACAAAACGGCGCATATTTAACAACTGCTCTTCAGCGACTAAATCCCACCTCAATGCCACCTCAATATCACAATTTTTTGATAGGCGACATCGCCTAATCGATGCTGTGACGACGGTGTCCTCAATCATTTACATGATGGCACTGGTGCGACATTTGATGTCCTGATGTCAGTGGCCTGACATTAGTGGCAATGTGAGAACGGGGCTTAACGACATAAAACATCCCCCAACAGAAAAGATCCCCTTCCGTCATGTGCAGATGATGTTTTAGTCGTGAAATTTGTTCCTGCAGTGAAAAGGTTTGCGCATAGTAAAAGTACTATACTTTGATATGCATTAAAAAGCACGTGTTTAATGGTAAATACTTATTATCTCTGCTGTAAAATGTTAAAAACAAGTCAAATGGCCCAAAATTATATTTGTAATTCAGACCAGGGCAATTATAACGAGTGAAAAGTTAAATTTTAAACCTGACAAAAAACAAGTGGCAACGTGAGAACGGGGCTTAATGACATAAAACATCCCCCAACAGAAAAGATCCCCTTCCGTCATGTGCAGATGATGTTTTAGTCGTAAATTTGTTCCTGCAGTGAAAAGGTTCGTGCATAGTAAATGTACCATACCTTGATAATCATTAAAAAGCGCATGTTTAATGGTAAATACTTATTATCTCTGCTGTAAAATGTTAAAAACAAGTCAAATGGGCGAAAATTATCTTTGTAATTCAGACCAGGGCAATTAAAACGAGTGAAAAGTTAAATTTTAAACCTGTCGTCGATAATTGATTAAATTGATTAAAAAAAATTAATTTTCAGTTTTATATTTTTCTTGGAAGAAACTGCACCTGCATGTCTGGTGAAATACTTAAGTTTAGCTCGCAGTTTCGACCCTTTTTGTTTATTTTTCTAGCCGAGCTAGCGTCTTGGCACCCTAATTTGACCCAGCTTTGACCCTTTCAAAGCTGGATGCAATGTCCATGAAATTCCGAACATTGTTTTTGAACTGAGTCAGACCTATGTCTGGCTCGCCTTTTCTTGCTGAAAAAAGAGCAAGTGGTCCGTCTGATTGCTCAGTTATGATTGTGAATTTGTCGTGGCAACGTCGTTGAGTTGCCACATGTTATTTTGAATTTGAAATTTGAAGTTTATCTCAAGTGTACAAGTGTAACTTGAAGGAATAAATCTGCTTAAATTTGGATTTATATTAACCGGTCCTTTTAATAGGGCTAAATCAAAAAACACAGTTGGAAACGTGTTTTTTACATGGTCCGTCAAGCCGGATCTACCAGTTCTGAGGATTACAGTGCAATACATTTGAACTGACTTTGGAATATACCTTTTTGGAATTACTTTAAATTACATCTGAGTGAATTTGTTTGTTATAAGTGAAAAGTGACTTTGCCATCTACTGTGGATCTCCTAACAGTGTGAATACGTGGACCTGGGACTCTCAAACCGTGAGTGTAAAACACCAGTTATGTCTCATTCAAACCTGGACAAGGTGATTGAAGCAGTGGCAAGGGGAAGTGAACTTCCACCTGCCGAACTTGAACTTGAAGCGGAAGGGGCCAGTGGTGCCATGTTTCTATCACCACCAATGGGCCAAACCATGGCTGGGTCACCTGATCACCAGGAAAAGCTCAAAGAAATAAGATTTTTGATGGATGATGATGATGATAAACGCTCAATGAGTTCATTTGGATCTGCCAGATCAATAAGGTCTGAATTATTGAAGAAGCAGAGAGATGCTGAATTGAACGCTGCAGCTGAACTTGCAGTTTTGAAGAAAGCTCAACTTAGAGCAAAAGCTCAAGCTCGACAAGAAGAACTGGAGATAGATCAAGAATTAATCCGAAGGCGAATGGAATTTGAAAAAGCCAAATTGGCAGATGAATTAGAAGATCTGGGAGTTGAAGATGTACAACAACCATTAACAGGATTGAACACTCAAGACTGGGTGAACAAGCTACCTGAAGACCGGGGAATTCCTGAACATGATTCTAAACAACTGGAAGCAGATGTTTTCAACATTAAGCCTAACTGCAACGATCTACCAAAACCTTCATCTCCAGCAAATAACCCTATTGACACCTTAGCTGTGGCACTTGCAGCTATGGCTAAGGCACAAGAAGAGGCCTCAAAGGCACAACAACAATCAACAGCTGCACTTACGCAGCAAAAGGGTGTGAATCAAGGCCAAACCAAAGATAATTTTTTTGCTCTTAAGACGATGGGCAAGGAATTGCCTACATTTGAGGAAAACCCCGAAGAATGGCTGGGTTTTATGGCCCAGTATCGTGAAACAACGAAAGCCTGTGGTTTTTCTGACCAAGAAAACCTGTACATATTGAAAAAAATGTTTGAAGGGCACAGCGCTGCTTGCTGTCCAACCACTGCTAATTTCACCTGATGCTGTTGGGGAAGTTATTAAAACTTTAGAAGACAACTTTGGACGTCCGGAACTTATCATCAAGACATTGATCGAAAGGCCAGGAATGTCAAAGCCCCACAAGATTATGATCCACATTCTGTAATGGAGTTTGCTAGAGCTGTACAACATCTGGAAGTAACCATACGGTCACTCAAACGGGATCATCACATGAGAAATCCGATACTAATGGATGCATTAGTATCTAAATTGCCAACGAGTATTTGTACAGCGTGGGTTAGAAATCCAAACTCCGATGTACAAGATGGAGTCTTGCTGACAACATTCATGGAATGGATTATG
>JAUJYV010002764.1:0-11647 GCA_033995625.1 Ophyiulus pilosus | reverse complement strand
TCAATTTCAAATTCCCCTTGTATTTAAATTTTAAAAAAAGTTTGGCGAGCTTCCAAAATGGAATGCGATATATTTAGAACGTTGCTTCTTTCGCGTTCCATTTTGGATACTTACCAAGTGTATTTATTGTTTAAAAACATGCACGATAAAATCTCAAAATTCCATATAAAATTTAGTTTGGCGATTTGCGATTCATTCTAGAAGAAGTAAGTTGTGTTTTACCGGCATGTTTGTGCAGGCTTGTAGCAAACATGTTTGTCGAACAATGTTCTTGAAAACACGTTTTGAAAAACAAGTTTGCAGAAATTTTGTTTATGTGCTTAATCCTACTGAGTGACAGTTATGTAAGGCTCTTACATTAAGGTACTCCATTGTTTATTATTATTATTAATAAGGGGAAATGGTCTTTGAAACTAGTCATAACTTATTCATGACATGAGTTTATTGAAACTGGTATGCAGAAGGGATAGAATTATTGGAAGGAATTATACTGTTCGACAGATTAAATTCTGGCTAAGTTTAATTGAAAATTGATTAAACTAGGTTATTTTGGGCTTTTTCTATTGTTAACATTATTTAATTAAAGCAGATCTTAATCTCTGATTAAATTAAGCGAACCACAGAACGATAGCTATTGATGTAGAGGAGAATGAAATTAAATTAATGTTGTGCATGGTTCTCCTAATTCTTTATTCAATAGATTCGACGATGGTAAAAGCTATTAAATATATTTTAATATTATTTTCAAACTTTTTAGAGAAGATACATGTTTATAAGTAATTTTGTCCTTGCATTTAACATTTCAAGGATATTGCATTGGATAATTAAAGCAGAATCCATATTCCATTGATTAATCAAATTAAGCACTTAAATGAGATCTTAAAATACTGTATATTCGAAATTGTATAGCTTTCGCGTTTTATTACATGTAAAACCGCTTTCCTTGGGCGGATTTTACCCAACAACACTGTGGTACGCTAATTGATTCATGTCATCACTGAAGTAGCTTAACGAGCGGTTTAATTGAATTCCATAGCTCTAGGCCAACGTTGGCTTGTCCATTGTGACTTTATCTGATGTAATTTTATCCACAAAGGGAATGTCCAAAAAGAGCCTTGATCGATAAAAATCCTAATGCTGTTATTCTGGTTGTAATATGATGCATTGGAAATGCCAATTCAGGAAGTTTTCGGAGAAATACTACACTAATATACTTAGCTTTGGTCTTCCAACCATACAATCAGCAGTCCAGTGGATAATTAATTTAAAAAGTACTCCACCAAACAATGCATTTTTAATACTTTTCTCATTCCTTTAAAGAATTTTGTGTGGACGATGCATTCTTAGAATATTTCGATTACCTTTTCTAAATATTAGAAATAATTGCATGTACATACAGTGGGCGACATTTTTATAAAACTTAAGTACATTTTAGCACTTTTTGTAACCTTTTTGGAGATTTTTAATGATGAATCAGAATCACACGCCATACACAAATTTTCAAATTTATAAAAAACGTCAAATGGCTAATTTTTAATATTCACGTATTTTGTAAATTAAGTTTGTTTTTGCTAAAAAGTACCGAACTTTAACATGGAAATAATTAATTGCTGCTCCTCTTTAATTCCCATTTAAGATAAAAACTGCATTTTTCCGAAAGATAAATCGGAAATTTGTAATAATAGTATTATTAAATAACATGCTGCCAATACATTGTTGTTGTTGTTGAAAAACTGGCTATACATGACACATTTTTATTATCTTTATTTAAGCAAACTTGCTTTGACATACAAGTTTACGAAAATCTAACGGGGACTAAATATTTGCATCCTCTTAAAAACTTTTTCATGTTGAGAATCACTACCTACTTTTAATGGTTGCTGAACCTGTACATTGAACAAGTTGAGCCAAAGTTTGTTGACCATTAGTATAATGTTGCCCCATTTGTTAGATTACGAATTTTCAGTGACTATAGTATATATATTTTCCTCGCACTTATTCTTCTTCCCTTTTTCTCAAATGCTTCTCAAACACTATTGAATAAGCTATTTTTTGAAGCGAAAGCTTGTCTTTTAAAAGTAGCGAAAAAGGTCAAGCAAAGAGCTTGGAAATTGTTCCTCTGTTGTTGACCATTTCTGCAATCGAAATCCAGACTATAATCGAAGCGTTTACTGTTTGACCAAGGTTTATGTGAGCTTCTAGTGCGGGCTTTTATGTCGTTTAATGATTGCCTTAACGTAGTGGAAAAACTGTGATGACATCTTTAGCATTCAGTTATATGGAGTTAAAGGATTACTTGTAAAGCTGAAGTTTCAGCCAAAAACATTTCCTTGTTTATTTCTCCGTGCCCACTTCCGCCATTGACATGGTTATTTCACGTTCGATGCAGGTCACTCGATGGCTTCAGAGATTTATTGCATAGGAAAATGGCGATCTGGTGATGAATGACGTACGCAATATGCATATTAATTTGATCAAGATAGCCCAGACCGAAAGTCATCCACATCTGTGACTCCTGTCAATAATCTTCCCTTCTATCGTAATAACACTAGTGAAATTAACACGTACATTATGAAGGAGGTCTTGAAGTTTGTGATGTAGGGAAAAATGGCATGCCTGATAATTAATATGTACCATAAAATGGACTTTTATAGGAAATAATTTCTAGGAAACATGACTTTCCATACTTTCATATTTTGATTTTATACCGATTCTTGAATTTCTAATAGTTTCACGAAAGTTTCTTTTATTTTTAAAAAAAAAATATTTTATATTTAAATAGCTATGTCACCAACCACCACATATTTACACTTTTCTTAATTTTTTGAAAATGTTCATCTGAACGCTAAATTCTTATCCCATTTTCGGTTTTAGTCTGCTTGGACATTATCAAAAATGCAGAATTTTAAGCACACATTTTGCAACTTTTAGAAAACGCATATGGTAGATAATTAGTCTATAGAATTCTTGTTTCTGCATAGAAGTACAGCAATTTAAAAGTGAAAATTATTCTTAATTAGTTGATTTATCTGGAAATCTCGACTGGACATCGAACTGTGAATTTACAGTTGGATTATAAAACTTTTTTTAAAATTGGAATTATAAAATAGTCCGGATCCTTTGGACCATATACGTGTAACTCCCACTAAAAAAAATATAGTTAAACCCCAACAAAAATGCTACCAAGTTTAAAAAGCCTTAAATTATAAATAATATGGCAAATATGAAAAAGAGGATGAAATGTGAATGTCAAGATATAGGATGAAATCCACACAAAATATTGCAGTCACGTAGTGACATGTTTCATTTTCGTTCAGAACCTGTATTTACACTATATTCTTGTTCGTTTACTATTTTTAAAATCTAGAAATTTATGTTTGAACAGTTGTAGATAATTTTATCAAGAAAAATTCAAAAAAAGGAATTGCTCATACAGTTGAGCGTGTTCATGTATTGCATTCTGTAGAGCAGTAAATTTTAATCAGTGTGCCGTGAATGACTTATAGATGTAGCATTGAAAATTTACTTTCTGTGTACTAATTTTTATTAGAAAACATTTGAAATGTTCATCATACAGCAGATTGTTATTCAAAACGTGAAACATTTGATCCTTGTTCAGGGTTCCGTTTGAATTTTAGCTCTATTTTGTGTTTTGTAAACGTAGATAAATTTAAGACATGCATGTAATTCACATCATGTTGATAAATGTTGCACAGTATTCCAGAAACGACATTTCAGATAATCTATGTTTGATAAATCAGATAGACTAATGCATCGTCTTCGTTCAAATATTGATGAGTCCAGGTAATTCTAACAACTGGAAAGTGTCTCAAGTGAAATTTGATACTATATCCAAACGTGAATTTTGGTAATTATGTCCGCTTTTGAAGCGTGAGATCCCACATTCTGTGCTCTCTTCCAAGTCCGGATCGAAACCCTTTCGAATTCCATAGGGCACCATATAAGTGCCCATTAATACTGATAGGAAAATCACCTTCACCGCGACGGGATAAATGATGAGTTTTAAATCTCTGTAGGCCTGAAATGAACTGACGTGAATTTAAAGTGAACATAATTAAACAAAATAGTATGGAATTGGAAGGGATTTATTGGAAGCACGACTGAAACCTGTAATGCTTTGAATATCAAGTGGATCAGGGTATTTCTAAATTGCTTGTTTGGTTCACTTATTCAACGACACCTGGGGCAACCAATACTGAATTTTTAATTTTAACACCTAATGTATCTTTAGGGGTGAAAATGAACATAAAATGGTATTAATTTTCAAAATAATTCTTTAGAGAATGGGAAGTCATTTGTCATCTTATTCCTGCTGAACAAAATTCGAAATCACTATGCAGAAAACGCTCATTAGCCGATCACAAGTCACCCTTCTAATCTATAAACTCATTAGCATACTGCGTTGTCATTGTGATGTCATCAACACTGGGGTAACTTATTAACGAAAACTGTTCTAAAAATCACGAGTAATCAATACATATACATGTGATTGTAAATAAGGTCAGCTGTTTGAAAAAAATAGAGAGTTTGAGCCAACCAACGTTAAAGAAACGATAACGATAACGTTGGCTGGCTCAAACTCTCTAATAACTTGCAAATAAACACTTAACCGCAACAAACATAGACTTAACCGCAATACACGTGTGCTTCACCGCAATACATATAGACTTCACCACAATACACATAGGCTTCACTGCAATACATAGAAGCTTCACTGCAATACACATAAGATTAATCGTAGTAATACAATTTGGAGGCATACACCTAGGAAATGTTAATGTCCTCTAAAATTATGGTAAATATTACATTTTCTTTTGTCAGATTTTTTACTCCGTTTAACGTTATACTAAGTTTTTAAAAAATTAAGCATAACAACAAAGATCGTGTAAATAATTTATTAATTCATTGGGTTCTCGATTTTTTCATGAATTACTTAATGCTTCTAGACATTTGCAGCTGTGTTCTTTATCTAACACATCCCTGTTGTTTATTAATTGACTGCGAATCCCAAAATATCACAAAAATGTGAAAAATCATTCGGAGTATTCATTCTATGCATTGTAGTTGAGATACAATTTAAGTTAAATTTCTCCTTCATATTCAACGTTCCAGAAACAAGATTAGTTTTTCGCGCCAATGCACTCAAGTCCCCTTTTCCTCCCTACATTTATCCCCGAATTCCAATTTTACGCTAACAACGATTAAAAGTAGGCTTTTAATTAAAATTTCAGAGGTTATAGAAACCTCGACCGCAGTCGAGATTGGTCAAGGGGTTTTTTGGGGTCTTATCATTGAAGAGCCACCCTTTCCCGCCTCTTCTTTCTATGTTGCATGCTCTTTAGAGCGCGAATGGATACCATCAAACTAAAACCAAATGCAGTAAAGCATATGTATTCATTTCGAATCTTGTTTGATTACTGGCGTAAAAAATGATGTTTCGTGCCACGATTTCATGTCGGATATTTGTTCGTAACGGCGCTACGAACACGCGTTCTTTACGAATCGATATCGCAGGTGTCGCCACGAGTCGTACTGTGGTTGTCGACAGCTTTCTGGCCAGTAATGTTGAAACTTTGGCAGTAACAGGCACGTTGAAACGTGAGCGGATCCAAACCACTACTTCAAATATTTATTTATATTTTTTTTCATCCAAAACCAAAGTTGAGAATTGCGGTGACTTTGCTAGGCGCTTGTAAAAAAACCGCGAAGCCAGAAAAGTCGATCCGCCGCACGATGGATCTGGACGGCAAAATAACGGAGTTAACGGAGAACCAAATACGAATTTTGGCAGACACGTGGAAACTGTTAGAAAGTAACATTGCCAGCGTGGGAGTTATTACGTTTTTAAGGTAACCAAAAACACGTCATGTTTCTGGAAATTATTTTAACTTTTCTAATGGAAGGGACTGATTGGGTAACCATGGTGTTCAACAGTTTTGAAAATCGGGAAATGTGCTTTAATTTTAACACGTCCAAAAAGTGTTTTTTGTTGTTGTTAATTTGTGTTAAAACACTAGTTTATGCTAAGATTTTCTATTCACGTCGGGGAATTTCTGTTAATCGGAAAAAAAATCACTAGAATAATATCTGACTCGTTTGAAAATATTTTGGTAATTAGTCATGTGAGGGGTTCTTGAAAATATAAAAAATCAGCCTTGGAATACTTGAAATGTTTGATTTTTTTCCATCAAATTTACTGAACACCCTGGTAACAGGGCCATCATAAGAAATAATTGCATATATTGAAATATTACATTGTCAAACTTGGACAGCGCCATGTTTTTTGGGTAGAACATTCGGCCACTGAAGTTGAGGAATTACGTGCAATTATTTAAAAAAAAAGTATGTCTTGGATCCATGATGTCGAGTTAACAATATGCAGTTTAACTACTGTATTTACTGACAAATTTAAAAAAGAACATTCAAATAATGTTAATTGGTGAAAATTAGTGATGTTTATAAAGACTTTCTTAGTTCCAAATTGACTTTTCAGTTTGCATATACTATTTGCATCCGATCTTCAGCAGAAATGTTAAACATGCTACTTGTTATATTTTTAATTTATCTACAAAACAATGTTAGCTACTGTCAATTGCAAGTTTTCTTGGAAACATGTACAAAATATTTAGGAAAAATTGCCCACTATGGTAAAAGGACCAATTTGTTTCATCGTTTGTTTAAAAATTGTGTATACGATTGTGTGTTGTTGGATGATTAAACTTAACAGCACAACTGCAGCAGTATAGCATAAAACGTACATGTAACAGCTAGTACTGTTGAATGTGCGTTGTAGTACCATATATAGCTCAAAGCTTTTTACTTATTTTGGTATACCATAAAAAACTGCACGATTTATCTTTTGAAGAGTGATCATAAAGTAGCATATTAGAAAAGTTTTCGTGTTTGGCGAGTTGTAGATATGTTTAAGCGCATTACATGAGAAAATAACCTTTTATTGTGTGGACAACATATTTCTTTTTTCAAAATGGCTACATTTGTTGGCAAATGTAAAATATATAATTTATTAATATGTTGTTGGGCCATCAATCTTTATTGGAATGAACTTCTACAAGGTTTTTACAACATTTAGAGGAATTTTACGAGTATATCCTTCTCTGAAAGAATATCGTTATTCATTTTCCAGCTTTTATTTACATTCTTGACTACCCTCAACGCTCACTATGCGTTGACAATAGCTCTAAGACGTATAAATAAACGTAATAAGAAAACTTAGTGTTGCCAACATAAATTCTTTCAATGTAGTCAACACAAACTGTGTTTCATAAATATTATGCACCAGGGCATTTTTACCCTTACTAAAATGTTATTCTATCCATTGCTCCATTTTCACATGATTTGTCAATTATAGTCTATATGAATACTTAGGGGCTATTTACTTTAGGTTATTGCTTACAATTTTTCATAGGCGTTGAATGTTAAAAATTAAGTGATCCATGGATACTCGAATAAAAAGTAGTGATTTTACTAAAAGCGCCATTTTTCGGAACTTTTGACGATTTTTTTGAAAAAAAAAAAAATGCGACGGTATACGTATATATGGTAAACCTTTTTTCTTTTAATACCCCCAAACAGTGAATTGTCACGATTTTTCACGGAAAACAGTATCCTATTGAAGGAAGTAAAAGCTTAGGATGTAATGACAACGGCTTGGCAGTAGTCAAATTGAATTACTAGTCAAGATAAAGTAAAAATTGAAAAATAAATGGTGTTAAATTTTTATAAAATCAAAATGGAAATTCGTCTGGTACAGTGGTACCGGTATTTAATTTGTACCAATGCGACTAATGTTTGTTGCAGAAATAAGATGAAGCTTAAAAATAACTATAGTATTATTGTAATTTATGTTTATTGGGTCTGAATTCCTTCACACTAATTACGGCTTAAAATGTGGTTAGTCTACATTCCTTAGTAAGAATATTTACGACATTTACTAGAAGAGAAAAAATGCGACTACAATTAATTTTAACAATCAAGCTATGGGATTGCTAAACAAACTAAATGACTTTGACTTGTGCAGTACATAATGCGTGCCATTGTTAACACCATGGGTTTAGTGGAAGGTGTTAGTGGAAGTTTATGGATAAATTTGGATTGTCAACGGATTGTTCATCCTTAGCTACGGTACTGTGTAACCATATTCTTTATTTTATTATTTCCTAATTCAATAATGCATGCATAATCCATCATTACTGTGCATGCATTATCCAAAAATCACTAACATTCAGATTTTTTAATGATGAATAGGATTTTTTTTTTCATGCGTCTTTTTATTAAAAAATCACATTTCACTCATAATGAATCGATGCACAAGTTTCAGATGTCACATGTTTTATTTGTAACTTTTTAGCAGTTTATTTCATTATTCCCGTCAGTGGCAGGTATCAAAATTTTAATGTTGTAAATATATTTCGTTAAAAAAATTTTGAAGTTCAAAGTTTTCAATTGTGTAAGATGTGGCGAATTTCACTGTCATATGTCAGTTATGATTATTTGTTTCGAAAAACCTCACTGATGGTTATTTGCAATATGTGCATGAATGAGGAAATACATTGTTGAATTGATGAAATCATGCATAGTGATGACTGTTTCCAGTAAAATAATAATAAAAAAGTCAAAATATTAGATTTACAAAGATAGGTTATTTTGCATAAGTGCTAATAAGTTAAAGTATACAACACACTAAAAAGGAAAATAATGAAGTACGGGGTTTATTAAACTATACAAAAAAGTTCAGTAAAATACATCTAGAGAGCAATAACAATACCTTTTCTTGAAACAGAATAATTCCATCGAAAAAACTCCATTAAATATTTTAAAATGAGGTATAAAAAGCCCTGCATTAGCTCTCTTTGGGATTGATCCCATTTTTATCCACTATTGGATACAGCTATAAATTTTATACGACCGTGATGGATTGTGTTTACGTCAGTCAGTACTCTAAATAGTCTATACAGAAACTTTTAAATGCTGGACAGGTTTTATAGTACATCATAAACTTCAAAGTATCCAATTGTTAATCATCCGTGTATGGCCGTGCTGACCAGCTTTTACAGAAAACAACCTAAAGTTTAATAAAAATGTCATAAACGATTTATGCTTCTGAGTCAGGATCTGAAATTGAACGTACTTGAGCTCTTAAAAAATTACCATATCTAAACATTAAAATGAAAAAAATTCTGTTTATTATCTATTAAGATAATCTGCCATATTTTCGATTTGGACTACGCTAGAGACTAGGATTATGTATTGGACGCTGTAAGTAGGATTATGCCCAATTTTAGAGGATCTATACTAAAATTGGGTAAGATCATCAGATTACACTGTCAGCTTTACTGTCACGCAATTCAAGCGTGCTTAAAACCTCGGGTTATGGAAATTCGTGTATTATAAAACAGGCTATTGTGGTCAGAAAACTAACTTATTTGCAGTTTCAAAAGTATACACTAAAATACTGATTAAGCACATCCAATAAAATATTACCACAGTTTTAAACGTATTTATTTCGAAGTAATAGATGAACATTGTAGTCTATATGTGAAAACAAGATGAGATAGAGATCGTCCTATATAGGTTTTTCTCTACTTTAAGTATTTCATTTTTTAAGTTCACTTCCAGAATTTTAAATTTCACTGTAAGTAATAGATTTAAAGCTGCTATATTTAATGAATTATGAAGGCATGTAAACAAACAACAGTAGAACACCGAATAAAATATACAAAATATAAAAGCAAAAAAAACAAACTAAAGGATTATTTTTTTTAAAAGAAGTTCAAAAGTAAGGGAAACAATTTTGTTGGGTGTATGTGGGTTACATTCTGTATAATGTATTAGTCTTATAATAAATACATGTAATATTCTACACAAAAGCGCATAATGTATATTTTTCCTTGTTTTATGTTACAATAAAATTTCGGGAAATATTAGTACAATTTACTTTGGATCAAAACGTCTTAAATTGATTACATGTAAAATTCCATTCAACTTTAATTCGGATAATCGAGGTTCCATTGTATTTAGCTGGGTGGGTGTTTTAGTGATTACTTAACTTAGTATTGCCGTCATATCATGCACATGTTTGTGCAAACATTATTTTCGTGTATGTCAAGCATAGTAGAAATCAAAACATTTTAAATTACATGTACAATAACATTTTGTTGGATGTTGCTTTTTTTCTTATTTCATTTGTTGAAGTTTATAGTTGAAAATCTTTCGTTTATATTTGTACTAAAGAAATCATCATAACGATTTCTCTAAAAAAAATTGTGTATTTGTAGTTCATCATTCTTAGAAAGGTCATTCAGCTTTGATGCAAAACTGGTGCATTGAGTTGAGATGAAAACCAACTACGAACAAGAGCAGTGGGAAATGTGGCTTGGCACTTTACCTTGGGGGATTCATTACATGTAATTGCAGACGGTTTCAATCACGAATGCCCTAGACCCACGCACGGGAACATGTATTCCAGATGGGACTCTACCATACTACCACTAACTTTCATCCAGTTTTGGATTGGATGATGAGCAAATTTTGTTTGTTCTCTGGTTCTGCGTTGTACGAGTATTAAGAATAAGGGCTTCGCTTGTTTTGTTGCACTGGCCCGTGGGGATCTTTATTATTCAGTGTCTTATAAGAAGCTGTAAACCCTATACAAATAGCTCTGAGATCAAGTGACTGGATGAGTCTTTGCATCGAAGCAAACCAAAGTTCCCTTGATTTGATTTAAGGCAATTCCTGTATGAAATATGACCCAAAATTTAGAACTTAGTGTCTAGATATGCAATTCTTGATGAGTGTGATGATCAGTTTGTTAACTTATTATTGAGCAAAATACAAGTTGTAGTAGACTTTGAATTTCTTGATTATTCTTAGGGAATTTACTGTAAAAGATTGGAATATATATATATATATATATATATATACATATGTACATATGTATGTATATATATATACTATGGTGATACCAGGTCCTATATTAACTGCTCTGAAATCCACTTTGATATTGCTGGTTTGCCAACGTGCTTCCATTAGGGAACACTATAAAATTAAATTTAATGGATTTCGGGCTTGCACTACGACATTGTACCAACATACAGTATGTAATCTCTTATGCAATATAATCTGGTTGACTAGTCTTATAAATTGTCATTAAATTATCATAAAAATTCCATTCTAGATGCGGGTCAGAAGTTTTGGAAATGGAGTGTTTGTGGATTTATCTACATTTTATTAATCTTGTAAATGTGACAAAACACGATTTGAGAATATCACTAATTCTACATTATGGCTAACAAATTCCAATATAAAATCAGTGCTTCTCTAGAAATTGCTGTAACAAAAACGCAGTTACGCATAAGTGCTTAATAAATTCATAGAAGGAAAAGGCCCAAGCCTGAATAATATGATGTTTGAGAGGAAATTTAGGCAGCCATAAAAAAGTAAGCCACGTTGCAACCATGAAGATAAAACGTAGAAATGGAAAATCTAGAAAAGGTGTAAAATAACTTAGTGCACCGTGGTCATATTTCACTGTAATTTCCTCCAATAAAGAACTATAGTTTCGGTCGATTTAGTAAACCTAGTTATCCGACCGTCTTTATCACCAATC
>JAUJYV010002763.1:0-11648 GCA_033995625.1 Ophyiulus pilosus | reverse complement strand
AAAGTGACTTGTTGGGCCACACCCCTTTTTCTGTGCCAGTTTTGTGTCAGCCATTATGTGGCAGGGATGTTTTTTTTTGTTTGGTGCTCCCAATCATGCTATTTAAAAGTCAACGGCTATACAATTGGAATTAGAAATGATGGAACTGTGAATGATTTGAATTTATTTGAATTTAAATAAATTCCTTTTTCATTAAGAAAACCATGCTTCTGGAACTTTCTTTCATTAATGTTCGACAACAATACGAACCGGAGAAACAGGCTCACGTTACCAAGAATCCAGCACCCCCACGGGCAAACACTGCTCACCCATGGGATCGTCTGACTCACACACCGGGATGAGCAGAGCGCTCTCTTCCGTTGCACAAGCCTCGGTACTTCCCTCCACTGGAGCATTTTCCTCAGCTCCAGCACAGACTTTTTTCGAGGGCCACCGCATCCCCACAGGCAGAGCCTGCAGGAACCGATGCCCTTTTTGGCACACCTATCTTGGTCTTTACCGGGTGGCTGACCTTCTCCGGCTCACGGAGACCTGGGTCCGGAGAGCGGTGATTCCATTTCTTCGGAATCTCCAGTACATCCATCCCCTCCAGGAGGTTTAGCTCCTGGAAGAGGACCTAATCACTGCCTTGTGTGGGCGGCAGGATAAAGGGTGGCAACGGACTTGCCGCAGGACCTGCTGCGTCAACCACACTCTCGTGGAAAAGCTCCTGAGAGGGTGTCTTTATGTCAGCAGGCATAGAGAGCAGGAGGAACTTCAGCAGGAGTTGCTGAAGACTCCCCCCTGCAGGTGCACCCCGAGGTGGATGTACTGGAGTCAGCAGTGGGATTTCCGCTTGTCTCGTGGCAGGCTGAGGAACTGCGGGAGCGGGTGTGGGGGCCGCCGCTGGGCAGTCCCTAGCAATGTGCCCAGCCTTGCCGCAGCTGAAGCACTTCGTGGTAGCCTGCTGTATGGTGACGGAATGTGTAGGGGCCATCCTTGATGGACAGGAAGCGGGGGAGCGTCTTGCCCGTCTTTACCGTTACGAATACGGTGCGACGGAAAGACAGCACCTTCCTTTCCCCAAACACGAACTGCCGCTGGACGGGTGACTTCACCGTCGCATATGAGGGCAACGCCTCAATTAGCTGTAGATTGCTAATTTCCGTCACCACTCGGGTGAGGATGAGGCATTTTGGTGACGAGTGGACGTGAAGCCAACCACGTCCTTGCCCCTAACGGATTACGGCACCTACCAGACGTGCAACGTTGGCGCGTGTCTGTACCTCTCGTCCAGACGGCCGGCCGAAAAGAGTGCCCTACGTCTGAGCAAGGTATGTACGGTGGCGATGTCCCACTATACTTCGGAGCCATCGACCGTCTCGTACGTAACCCGCTGGTCTCGTTCAGCCACCTTTTTGGGTAGGCTGTCTGTCACAGGACTCGCAGGGGGGCCATGGCAGCATCCGGAAAGGACCTGGGTCCTTGGCTAGGAGGCTGCAGGGGCTAAGACCCCTGAGGCACTTAAACTACTGGTAAACAGGTGGTTGCCATTGAGTTGGCAAGAAAACAGAGCAAAATAGGTCAAAAAACACGAAAATTAAAAAAAGGCAACAAACACCCCACTAGAAGGCTGGCAGATGACCTACTCGGTATCCTACCACCCTTAGTTAATCAAAAATAAAGAAAAAACGGCTGAAAACAAGTCAAAGAAAAAAGTGAGGCCAAATTTAAACTTGAGTTCCAATATGGCCGCCAAACAAAAAAGTTGTCCCTTGACTAAAAAACGCCTAAAAACCAAAAATAACAATTCCTGGTGTGCAGCCAGACCGGATAAGCACTCATGGAAGGTGGGAGGAGTTTCAAGGGTTGCTTGCAAACACCAAAAAAAAAACTGAATTCAAAAACCTCCGCAAACTGGGCAAAACACTGTTTGCCCACGGATACAGTGAGCAGACTAGCTCAGAAACCCCAGAAACTAAGCAGAATTAATCAGATAGGGCTTTAACACACCTTTCTACTTCTCTGAATTAATCCGCAAGGTTCTTACACATGCTCTGCTCACAAAAAAACCTGGCCCAAAAGGCTTTTTTCAAAAAAAATAAGGTCACTGAAAAAGCTTGACTCTCCCTCAGTAGTGAACCTGCATTAGGATCATTAACGTATACATAGAAAGAAAACTGTTCGATATTGAAAAGTCAGACTAGATTTGGATTTCGAATTCTAAGGTTGTATAATCAATGGGGTACCTGTTTTGTCTCGACCATTTTAGTTAGTTCCCCCAGCTCACCTGGATTAAAAAACCCCAAACAGATGTTGCCCCATTACTATACATCCTTGCATAGCATCTATGCAAGGCAGGAAAGCAATCACCAAGTCATCAAATGCTGTTAAATTTCACAATTGAATGCATTAAATTCATGTCATGTTATCTGAAATAGGCTAAAGAGAAGCAGCACCAGATCTGGGCAGCTTGGTTTAATGTTCTTCACTAACAAATTATTACATTTGTGCCAGGATCTCAAAAACAACAATAACAGTTGTTTACCCATTACTCCAATGGCAGAAAGAACTTGAACACATTCTTAATTGAACTGTCAACATAATATTTAATTGGTTGGTGAACAACATTAAACGAAGGTGCCCTGATCTGGTTTTGCTTCTCTTTACCCTATTTAAAATAACACGATTTGAAGGCATTCAATTGTGAATTTGACCACCCACTGATGCCTTCGTGATATCTTTCCTGTCTTGCATATATGCTATGCAAGGATGCACGAATCAGCAAAAAACAGTTACAATTTTAGATACGTGATAAATAATAAACACCACAAGCACTACCATTGCTTTAATTATGCAACGCTGAAAACTTTCTAATTTGAAGTTATGCTCCATCTCCTACGGTTTAGATTTTAAAATTGCATGTGCCATGAAAACGAAGTGCAGTGTAATGTTTGACATGGGTTCTGTAGTCCTCACATTACATCATATTCAATGATGCAAGCACATTTTACCTAGCACCTGATGTTTAAGTTATTTGAAAGGCCCAGACATATGCACCACCCTGTATTTTATCCAGTCAGGTCGTCAGATGCCTTGTCATATTCAGAGTTTGAGCCATCTAACGTTAACGAAACGATAACGATAACATTAACGAGAAACAGCGCGGGAAGCCTGGAATGGCATTGGTATGCCATGCTTCACATAGGGCAGTCCTTGACATTCCAGCCCACCAGCGCTGTTTCTCGTTATCGTTACCGTTATCATTTCGTTAACTTTGGATGGCTCAAACTCTAATATTATTGACATCAAAACGTGTGACAGCACAACGGAGTGAGGCGCCATTTTGGGCTTAAAAACTCGCAGTTACCTCTCTTCACCTTTAAAATGTAATTGACAATTGTTTCCGTGCAAATTGCACTTGAAACAACTGTAACGGTCAGGCCAGTTGGAGGGGGATTGATTGGTAATTGGTACCGAATCACTTATTGAACCCCAAGAGAAACTTAGGCCTAGACAGTGAACTAGATGCCCACTTTGGGGGATAGTTGCCCATGCTTGAAGGGGCATAACGTCATCAAGCATTGGTGGTGCTGACAATGGCACAGCTGTTTAATCATGAATAATAAATATGACATGGCTACAGATGGCTAACAACGAGACAAGACCAAGATGGCATCCAAGAAAACACCCCCCTGGGAGAACAGCCCTGAGATATTTAGAAGTGTACCAGGCAATCCTGAATTCATCTTCGGATGAAACTTGATTTAAAGGAAAATGAAGAGTTTGGGAACATTCTGGATACCTTACTAAGGGATAACACAGTGAGGATTGGGAGTCCTGGTCCGCCAACTTGTTTTTGTTGACCACTTACTAGCCACCCACCATACCAAACACTACAATTTTTCCAATAAACAAAACAGTACGTTTTCTAACATTATGTTTATTCTTTGGAGGATGGTTTTTTCCGGGGCCAAACCCCGACTTCCATCAGATGGAGAAGTTATTCCCGGTCAGTTCCTGGGTACAATCTATTTGTGTAACATAGCAGTGTGTTCCAATACAGGATACACTGATTGAGAAAAATTGTTATTCCTGTTTTGGTGGGTTATGTTTTTTATGTTATGTATTTTCATTGAAATACTTTATTGGCAGCCAAATTTGAATTTTGTCGCCTTTGTTTATAGCATGGGAGGCTATGGCACAACTGTTCATCCACTTAACAGGGATTTTTAAAGGGTAAAAATCTCGCAATGAACATTCAAATTGTATTAAACGTTCATATATGCATATTAATATACTGTTATTTACTATTATATGCATAAATATGCATATGTTTTGCATTTTTATTTCAGCTCTTTCCCTTGTTTAAATTCTATTAGGATGTGTTTGTAACCAGATGGTATTTGTGACAAGTGCCCTTTACCAATGAAAGGGCATAGAAACTTAAAGAGGTCAACCTCCTTATAAATAGAGAGGTTTTCCTTTGTTTCTTTCTTCTTGTCCCAGGATCTTTGCTTCAGAAGCATTGGCCCCAGTTGTAATTTTTTTGCTTTCAAATTGTAACTGAAAAGTCAGGGAAAAATAAATGTAAAACTTTAGTTTTAATGAACTTAGGTTAGTAATTGAAATTTATATCCTTCCACGTTTTTCTAAATCTCTGGGATATTTCAGGAGTCAGCAGGCAGATGTCCATGGATTGGAAACTGCCCAAAGAATCACCAAATGTTTTTCCATCATGAAACAAAAAGTTTTTGAAGATAAATTCAAGATTTTGTGTGAAATTTGTGCTTCAAATTTGTGTTTTTCACGTTTTTGTAATTTCGTGTTTTCGAGACAAAAACGGAGGTATTCTGCTTTGAAAACTGAACAAAATAAAAGTGAGTAGTTCAACATCATTTAGCATATGTTTATGAAAATAAACAAGATCATCAGGGCATAAAAATGGCGTTCGAAAATGCAACAGAAAAGTCATTCAGCATAACTAAGCTGAATTCGTCCAATTATGCAGAATGTGCATGTGATGCTAAGATGATGCTGCAAAAGAAAGGTCTTTTGGAGTTCATCCTGGATAAAGAGGCGTGCCTGAAGAAGATGCTTCTCGTGCAGGAACGTGCCCTGGCATCGTTTATCTGAGCACCTCTTCAGATATAAAATCTTTAATCAAAGGTTGTGAAATGGCCAGGGAACTATGAATCAAACTGAAAACTACATACGAGCCAAAATCATTAGCTCAGATGAGTCAAATGCATCGAAAAATGTTACATTTATCACTGCAAATGGATGAAGATATGAGTTTATGTAGGGTTTGAATAAAAATGCCGAATTGCCATGTACTTTGTCGTTTGCCATATTTAGATTTTGGGTCAGAAGGTGAAAGGATTCACCTTCTCCGGATTAGGAGGCTGACCAAACTGACCAACGGAGCCTGAGGCCATGGAGGTGGATTAACCGTCCAAAGAGGTACAGACGTCCGTACCGACTTTCTACAAAGGGCCTGGGGCCTGGAGGACCATCTAAAGAAGACCCCAAAGATCGAAACTGACGTCACCCATCGATTCTACAAAACCAATTGGAAATTGGTTTTCGGTCTCTTCCTGCTGCTGTCTTTAAAGGAGAAAGAACTTGCTGTTCTTGTCTCCTTAAAACGCGATTTTGCCATTTAAATTGATTGTAAGGGATTTCATCCCAGTTTTCGTTTATTCAGTCAATGTTTAAATAAACTGATCAATTGTAAATTGTAACCAGATGATTTGGTAATTCGTTAGTTAACTTAAATACGCGTGTTGGATTCGGAAAACGAATCCAAACTTATTCCTGAGAACAACAACGAGTCGATCGTGCAACTATCCAGAAAAGGACGGATTTCTGGCTTTCGGAGCTCAAATTGAATCAACGTCATTTCAGTGCTGCTACACTGAAACAAATCGGTTCAGTGGTCGTTAGAAGAACTAGGATCAAGGATCAGTTCTGCAAAGTTTTAATTAAACGACCACATATTAACAGTTTATTTGTTTGCAGAGTCGACGATGCAGAACAAGAGTGTAGGAATGCCAGAATAATCATATTGCCATATAAACATGCATTATAATACCGTGATCCTTTTCCAGAAAAATATGAAATTGCTACACATAGTGTGCATCATCTCCCTTTAGAGGAACTTCCGCCAAAGAGAGAGGACGAAACTCTGATAGCAGAATTTCAAAGACTTTCCCAACTAGTCACAATTCTGTTTCGGAATGGTTCCTGGATTCAGGTGCAACTGACCATGTATGTTATAACCGTGAATTTTTCTCCAGTATTTCTGAAACTGATACTCAGAAACTTGAACTCGGGGATGGTCACTCCGAAGTCAAGGGAATTGGTGAAGTGCAACTGAAAATTCAACTAAATGGACGTCCATTTTAACTGAATCTTTAGGGTAACTTACTTAGCCTGGAACGGATTGCAGAAAGAGGACATCGGATTGTCATTGAGGGAGAAAAGATGACTGTTTATAAAAATAACCCGTTTAACTCTTCTTCAGATTGTTCAATCTTCTATAGGCTTTACTGTTTGAAGGCCGAAGTTCTTCAGGCTGAGTCGAAAGGACAACATGGAGATATGGATGTGTGACAAGGTCACCATTGTTTTTTGGCGCCTCACGTCAGTGAGAATTCCGACGACAGGTGGCGCTCGGGGGCGGGGCAAGTTCAGCTGAGAGCTCGGGGACACGGGGCGACTCACTTGACCTCTCTCAGCTGACCAAGCGTGACACACACGTCACCCCGTCTCTCTGGACTCACCTGTGGTTTAGGGTAATGTAAAAGGGCGTTAGTATGTGGGCCTAGACTCTTAGTGGGGGATAATGTGGGCTCAAATGGCCAGATAAAGATTTGATATTGCTTTGTAGCTGAACTACAGGTCGGTCAGTTTGGGGGAGTGAATGGTGTGCATTTTGCGGCCCGAATAACTTGATGTGCAAGTGTATGCGCTGAGCGCTCGTGCTGAAGGCCGCTGCTTTTATCGAGGCCATCTATTCTATTGAAAGTGTATTTATTGACCCGGGTGATTGATGGATTATTGTTAGAACTGTTTTACAGCCACTGATGTTTTAACCTTGTTGTTTTTATTATTATATTCGAACCGAGAGTGCACTCGTGGCGCGAAGCCCTGACGCCATCTTGCGCGTACCAAGCGCGGCGTCGCTCAACGCCATGTGAGTTATATTAACCAGCGCGGAAACACTGCCAGCCCTGCTAACCCGCAAGTTCTTGACTGGTTCGGCTTATGAATAAATCATTTATTAGATTAACTAGCTTTGTCTGGGGTGTCTCATTCATCGGCCGTGAATATCAGGCCGAAGTGTTGCCACGAGGGAGTAACAGATGTATCTAAGCAGATCAGCAGCATGCCAGCTAAGGACCAAGCAGCATTTAGCGGAGTAAAGATTCAGGATGACCTTTCCATTTTATGGCATCATTGGTTTGCACACCTGAACATTCGGGGTGTGCAACAATTGTGCAATGGATGTGTGGGAATCTGCTCAAACGAAAACTGGTGGTGGTAATAAGTACTTTATCTGTAATAGACGATTTTTCCAGAAAAGCATTCATTTTTCCCCTACAACGGAAAGAACAGGTGTTTGAGCGGTTCACCAAATTTGTAAGCACGCAAGAAAATCACCTAGAAAGACGGATCAAGAATATTCGAACAGACAATGGCATGGAGTAAAGATTCAGGATGACCTTTCCATTTTATGGCATCATTGGTTTGCACACCTGAACATTCGGGGTGTGCAACAATTGTGCAATGGATGTGTGGGAATCTGCTCAAACGAAAACTGGTGGTGGTAATAAGTACTTTATCTGTAATAGACGATTTTTCCAGAAAAGCATTCATTTTTCCCCTACAACGGAAAGAACAGGTGTTTGAGCGGTTCACCAAATTTGTAAGCACGCAAGAAAATCACCTAGAAAGACGGATCAAGAATATTCGAACAGACAATGGCATGGAGTTCTGTTCAAATAATTTGGACATTATCTTGCCAAGAAAGGTATCCAAAACCAGCGGACAAACGAGTACTTTCTGCAAATAAATGGATTTGCGTAGAGATTCAACCAGACAATTATCGAAGGGGTTCGATCAATTTTGGAGGATTCGATGCTCCAAAAGATGATGTGGGCTGAACTTGCTGTGGCATTCACCCACGTCCAGAACAGGTTTGGACATTCTGAGTTAAATGGTGTAACTCCGATTGAGAGATTTTCTGGAGTTAAACTTTCAGTCCGACATCTTAGAGCAGTGGTTCTTAACCTGGGTTCGATCGAACCCCAGGGGTTCGGTGAGTCGGTCTCCCGGGTTCGGTGGAGGTCAAATTATGTTTTTGTTTTTATATTAAAAAGGGTTCGAAAAGGTTAAGAAGGGTTCGGTGAACACGCATATGAAACTGGTGGGGGGTCAGTACCTCCAAAAAGGTTAAGAACCACTGTCTTAGAGTGTTAGGGTCGAAATGTTTTGTTCTTAAAAATGCTCCTGACAGGTCTGATAAACTGGACTCCAAGGGTAGGGAGGGTATCCTGTGTTGATATGCGCTCCAAACAACAGGTTTTCGAGTTTGGAACCCAGTCACCTAGAGGGTGACTGAATCCAAACACGTGAAGATAATGGATATGCCCAGAACCCGGAAGACAAGAGAGGTTACACAACCTAAACAAGTCATCCCAAAGTTAGCTGTGGAACCAATGCAGATGCAGACGTTCCCCTGGATCGAGTCAGAGAACAGCCTGCAGACAAATGCCATAACGACACACCCGACAAATTTATCGAAGACTTACCACGCAACCAAGGTGGACAAGGACAATTGTGACTCGGCATTCTGGGAGGCAGGATGTCCGTTATGATGATGACAATGACAACATCCATTTTAATGAAGTGTCTGCCAGAAATGGCATTTTGCTAACAATATTCCTTTTCCTGAAAATGCATTTAATTGCAGGACAGATTCGGCTAAACCGAACGAAATCTCATTCCCTGAACAGCAACAAAATGTCAGCGAATCTTGCAATATGGCCAATATGGTAGGGGGGGTCGTACCCGAATTCAGGAGAATGCTGTTGGACGGGGTTTGGCCCCAGACAAAAACAAAGCCTGTTTGGTCTTCACCCGCTAACTGACCAGGGTCAAGCCCCACCAAGGGCAACTCAATGACCTTTGTCCGGGTTTTTGTCCAGGGCCAAACACAGTCCAACAAATGCTCCTACGCCAGTAGTGACTTAGTCCGGGTTATCATTGTTAGACTGAATTTGGACAAAATTACAAGAATCGCCAGGTAGGCTATTCCATCGTCTAACTGCGTGCAAAAAGAAGGACCAATTCGTCTTGGCACGAAGCTCGGTCAATGGATTTGGGTGATTATGTCTACTCTTAGAGTGGTCTTTATGCAACAATATATGGGAGACAAGATGTGAATTTGGAGTGTGATTAAAACGTTTGAATAATCCCATAGATAATCATAGAGATTTGGACCTCAACGTGTCCCAGTTTAGAGAGTGGGGCATTTCCGTCACACTTGCAGAATGTTGATAACTACCCTTAACAAATCTGGCTGCCCTACGCTGGACTATCTCTATATGCTGAATATGAACCATCCTGTGAGGGTTCCAAACAGGTGCACAATATTCCAACATAGGACGAACCAGAGTTGCGTAGCTAGTTTCCTTTACATTTTCTGCACATTCTCGAAATACGCGCTGAAATATACTATAGAGATGTCTAAGTCTAAGGCACCAACAATTTTTGAGAAATGGTGATTTCAAGAGAGGTTTTTGGTTAAATAAACTCCCAAATACTTAACAGTATGAACGACAGCGAGTTGAACACCATCCAGAAAGTACTCAGTTTGGGAAGTATTCCGTTTACTAGAGAAACGCACCACCACACATTTCACCTTAATTAATTTTAACTGCCATTCATCACACCAGGAACCCAGGTAGCAAAGTTCGTCATTTAGACGTCATTTTAGGTGGTCCAAAAGACGTCTTTTTTGACCAAAAAATGACGTGAAAATGTCCCTATATGAATGACATCTTTTTGACCAGAAAAATGACGTCTATTTTTAACGAAAAATTACGTCTTTTTTAACGATAAATGACGTCTTTTATAACATCTTTTTTTAACGATGCATATTATATGTATAGTATGTATACTAAAACATCATATAATAACATCATCATATAATATATATGCATACTTAACCTTTTCAGATGTTTTACGCTCTCTATTACGTAATAGGGAGTGGAAAACGTCTGAATAGGTTATCGATTTACTTGTCTCATATTTAATCTTTCAAAACATCGATGTTTTGAAAGATTAAATTTGGGACAATTAAGTAAATCGTTAACCTTTTCAGATGTTTTACCCAATGAACTATATAACTAATTAGTTATAGTTCATTGGGTAATACAGTCCATGCCCATGTAGCAATGGAAAACTAAAATGACATCAATTTGAGATCCTTTTTAGGTTATTTTTTCAAAAAAGACGTCAGTTTTTGGTCATTTTACTGACCAAAAGATGACCAACTCGAAAAATGACCAAATAACGACGTCTTTTTCTGACCGAAAAATGACAAACTAAAAATGACCAAAAAATGACGTCCTTTTTTAGGACAAAATGACAAACGAACTACAATGACGAAAAAATGACCAAAAATGCCCTAGGCATTTTCTTTAGCTATATATAGGGCCCTAATCATTAGGTTTCTGCATGGACACCGCCTAGACCAATCACATCAATTAACTCGAAAGCAATGATCGGCATGACGTCATGACCACTGGACACTATACCCAGTGGTCTTTTCGAGTTAATTGCAGTTGGAGTTTCTCGCGCAGCGGTCCAGGTTTTGCTCAATCAATTGTCATCAAACAAGTTAGGTAAGTTAAATTATTAAAATACATATATATTACTTAACATTGCTTAGGATCGAATTACAAGCCAACCATCCAAGATTTTATTACGCTCAACGGTAATTTGTTGAATTAATTCCTGTAGGCCTAATGTATACCACGGAATGTGCACCACGAGTATGCAAGCCACAATTACCGCAATTTTTGACTTTGATTTATTTAAATATTTCATGGTATACATTATAATGTGCAAAGTGTGCATGCAAGCCACAACTACGGCAATATTTAAATAAATCAAAGTCAAATATTGCCGTAGTTGTGGCTTGCATACACGTAGTGCACATTCCGTGGTATACATTAGGCCTACAGGAATGACAATGAAAACTTAACTAAAACACTTCAGATGTATTAACCGTGTAACTAGCAATGGTCTACTGTGTCTTAATTTTTATATTTGTTTTTAGTACCACACATCGCTTAGATTTGTGCAGCAGGCCCAGCTCCTCATCCACGGAGGACCAGGAAAACAGGTACAAGTTTTTCCATATGACAGGTGTTTTCTTCGCCAAATGGCATAAGATACAGTGGAACCTCACATAATGAGCACTATACATTTTTAAAAAATGACTCGCTTAACGAGCGTTTGTTTCGCATAACGAGTGACGTGGATAGGGCAATCCCCGAATTGTGCGATGTAACTTTTCGCGCCATTGCTACTTCAGTCTGTGTTTAGAACTCGTTGCACTAGCACATTTTTCCAAACTTGTGATCAGACATTATTTG